>VUQS01064147.1:0-13100 GCA_015108495.1 Heterochromis multidens
TATATAGCAGTCTGACTGTTAGTGATTGAGACATATGTGATTCCTTAGTTTTTGCTTTGGAACGGCACAGCCAAGCTAGAGTTTTATTCAAGAATTCCTGGCTCCTCTGCCCCCACACTAGGATCAGGGAGGAGGAGGAATGCTTGTCCTGCTTCACTTGCCATCATTATGAGGAAAAGCACTGACCAAGCTAGCAACCACCCTGGGTAGGAGTCACTCAGAGACACAAAGGAATGCACTATTATAGCTTCAAAGAGAAGGGGGTGGGGGTGGGGGTGTGAGAAGGCTGAGCAGTGCAAAGTGGGAAAAGAACATGTTTTTGAAAAAGGAGGAGGGATGTGGAGGTGGTTTACTAGTTCATCTGATATATTTTTTATTCTTTTTTTCAGTGCAAATAAGATTCTTTCATTAGGTATTTGGTGAAGCAGTGTATTTAACAAGTACATTTATCTAAACTCTTAAAAGAGTTGTGCTTTTTCCTTTTCTTATCTTGAGGCTGAGCTGTATAGATGGGCTTTTTATGAATGACTAATTTGCTTCTTTTTACCAACTGAAAACCAAATATAATCTTTGTTAGCATACCATACTATTACTGGAAAAAAAATTGCATTATGCTCAACATACAGTACTGTGCAAATGTCTTGATTCACCCCTCATTTCTTTATATTTTGCTAGGAAAATGGAAAATATCTGCAACAATTTAATGCAACATGACCACCTTTATTCTTCAAGATAGCTTGAACTCTCTTAGGCAGCTTTCTTGTGATTTCTTTAAGTAGTCTTCAGGAATAGTTCTCCAGGCTTCTTGAAGAACATTCCAAAGCTCTTCTTTGGATGTTGGCTGCCTTTTGTTCTGTTCTCTGTCAAGATGTAACCATACAGCTTCAATAATGTTGAGGTCTGGGCTCTGGAGATGCCAATCCATGACTAATAGTGTTTCGTTGTGTCTTCAATCAATCAATCAATTACAGATACTTCTGATCTCAACTCATTATGTGTATAAAGAACACCTGTCCACAGAATACTTTTCTTCCATTCCAACGTCTCCACTACCATGGGCAGGACCTAAGAGCTGTCAAAGGATTTCAGGGACTAGATTGTAGACCTGAACAAGGCTGGAATGGGCTACAAGACCATCAGCAAGAAGCTTGGTGAGAAGGTGACAACTGGAAATGTAAGAAATATAAAATGACCATCAATTGCCCCCCGTCTGGAGCTCCATGCAAGATCTTGCTTCATGGGATGAGGATGATCATGAGAATGGTGGTGGATCAGCCCAAACCTACAGTACATCACACAGTCACCAAGAATACCACTGGAAACAAACTAAGCCGTAATGGAATGAAATCTTTCAGCTCCCACAAGGTCCCCCTGCTCAAGAAGGCACATGTACAGGACCATCTTAAGTTTGCCAGTGGACATCTAAATGATTCAGAGAAGGCTTGGGAGAAAGTGCTGTGGTCAGATGAAACCAAAATGAGCTCTTTGGCATCAACTTGATCCACCATGTTTGGAGGAAAAGAAATGCTGAGTATGACCCAAAGAACACTATCCCCACAGTCAAGCACAGAGGTGGAAACATTGTGCTTTGGGGCTGGTTTTCCACTAAGGGTACAGAATGACTTCACCACATTGAGGGCCCAATGGACGGGGCCATGTATTGTAAGATTTTGGATGAGAACCTCCTTCCCTCAGCCAGAACACTGAAGATGGGTTGTGAATAGGTCTTGCAGCATGATAATGACCCAAAACATACTGCCAAGGCAACAAAGGAGTGGCTAAAGAAAAAACACATTAAGGTCATGAAGTGGCCTAGCCAGTCTCCAGACCTCAGTCGTATAGAAAATCTGTGGAGGGAGCTGAAGCAACAGCCAAGAAACCTCAAGGATTTAGAGAGTTTCTGTAAAAAGGAGTTGGCCAAAATCCCTCCTGAGATGTGTGCAAACCTGGTGACCAACTATAAAAAACATCTTACTGCTGTGCTTGCCAACTAGGGTTTCTTCACCTAGTACTAAGTAATGTTTTGCTTGGGGATCAAATACTAGTTTTTCTCAATGACATGCAAATCAGTTTATAACTTTTATGTAATGTGTTTGTTCTGGATTTTTGGTTGATATTTTGTCTCTCTCCATTAAAATGAATCTGCCATTAAAAAAAAGTGTTCATTGCTTTGTAAGTGAGCAAATTTACAAATTCAACAGGGGATCAAATAATTATTTCCCCCAGTGTACCTGTCCACAAAGAAAACAAATCTACTAAAACTCAAAGTACAATTTATATTGAGAGTAGTTCTGAAGCAAATAGTTTTTCCTGCTGCACCGCTACACTGCATCTTAGAGTTCCCCCACCTGCCAAATTTTACTTTAAATCCTGGGCACAGATCTTCACACAGTCTAGTTTGAGAGCAAACATTAGTTTGAGAGCCAAACCTGAACTTTCAAAGAAACTGTTCCCAACGAATTCCTGAGCTACTGCTGTACTGAAGTTATGTCAAGGCACAGATGCCAAAGGGCCCTGACACACCATTTGTGACAATATTGGCCTTTGAAATATTTGCTGCAGAGAAATAATAGCCCACATTAGGAGGTTGAAAGGGTAGATGTAGCATACGTTGGAATTTTTTCAGCCAGGAGATCATGGTTTTCACTTGCTTTCACTCACAGGTTAGGTTTAGGTACCGATAAATGCTTGCTTAGATTTAAAAAAAAATATATATATATAATCTCTGTGACAACCCACCTCTTCACAACAGGAACTGTGCTTGCTTAAAAAATAAGGAGTTGAGAGTAGTAGATCCATTTCACCATGGCTCACCCCATTGCTAATTTGATGCATGCTTAAAAACCAATCCAAGATTTCTGTGTCTGCAGACTCAAACTGAAAATAACAGACTTAACTCAGTTTCTGCACATACTGTTAGAAGTATGCTTAAACATTCATACTAAGCATTTTGCTGACAGTAGGCAACTCGCTTTAATGTTTATAGTTGTTTTTAGTTTATATCTTATTAAGATATAAGATTTATATCTTAATTTTATGTAGGGTCTTTACTTTACAATATAAAGCACCTTGAGGCAACTGTTGTTGTGATTTGGCGCTATATAAATAAAATTTAATTTAATTTGATTGAACACTTTGAAGTGCTCCCAACATTTAGCCAGCTTACAAAAATGGATCCTTGTTCTAGTAAGTATGTGAAGAAGCTTGTTGTACTTGTATTTTTCATTAAAATGCTAAAAACTTGGTAGCTTAAAAGGGAGCTATTATAATCTTAGCTCAAGAAGAACGTTTTGTTCTGACCATTCCACCATTTTACCATCACTTGGAGATGACTTAAGACCAGGTTCTCAGGGGGGATCCTGTGAAAGGTGCTACAGGAAAGGATTGGGGGTCATGTTATGAGCTGTAAGTTCCTTGTTTAACCACAGTGAAAGCTAGTTCCATGTTGACACAAAGTAATGCACATTTCACTAGTTGCTGGACTCCATCAGAGTTTCCCCATGATTGTGATATCCAGGACAGGATCTCAAGGTGTAGCCATGGTAGAGTTTTGGGAACCTCAGAATCACATTTCTGCTGTTTGGAGATGACCTGTGTGGTTTCATCACACACTGGGGCAGTTTACAGCCAAGTAGGAAGCAGATGAGAGTGAGCACAATTCCCTGCTGGAAAATGGTGTATATTGGTCCCTCTGGGGTGAGATTTCCTGTGTAAGTCTAGGCATTTAAGTATTTTGGAATCTTGTTTACTAGTGATGGGAAGGTAAAAAGACATCTGGAATGCTATTGTTAGCATGTTGCAACTGTGACCAACTTCAGATAAATGGCAGAAAATGGACTGGGATAGATGGAGAGAGATAAAAGTGGACCTATTACACTAATTTCCAGCTCTTTATTTTTCTCCTGGTACTCCACTACAGTAGCTTTGCTTTCTCACTATTCAAAAAAACCCTATAATTTATATTTATATATATAAATATATTTATATTTTATATTTTTGATCCTTTACACAACCCGTCAGTTCATCCACTGTCAAAAATAAGCTTTTTGAGCTCTAGGCTTAAGACCCCCTCTGTTAAAGGTAAGCTTTGTAGAAGATGAAGGGCAGCATGAGCTTTTGAGCTTCCTTGGAAGTTTGAAAAACAATTATAAGCCTAATAACATAATTTCTTACTCATAGTTGAAAATGATAATGTCTCATCTGTACATGTTGGTACCTGAATCCAATCTGGCATATGAAAGATGTCACAAACATCATCATCAGCAAAAATTCCCTGAACATCTACCCATTCGCCAGTGATTTGTTTGGGTTATGGATAGGGGTAGATTCACGTCTACTAATTTATATGGAATTTACCTAATTTCACCTATTTGGAATACTCAAATGAAGAGCTGCATAAAGGGAGTGTCTAAAATCTGAAAGGTAGCATCTTCTGGTTTCTGAAACTATTTAGCATTTGTTTAGCATTTAGATAAAATGCCTCCTAAGCCTGGTGGATGTTAAGATGTAAAATATACATACCATTGGCTTCATAGAAGAAAGAAACTTCATCCATGTTATTCAATTTGCTATGTTTTATTTTTACTTTAACACTGATTAAGACACATTTCATACCAACAAACTTGATTCCATTTCCAGCCTCATTTCCCTTATATACATAAAGAAACAATGAAACCATCAACATGAATAAGAAATATACATTTTGCTTCACACACAAATCTTTCTCATACATACAACTATTCTCAATGAAAATGAGTCTTATGTAAGATGAGTTGATAGATGAGAGCTTGTAAGACATCTACACTGTAAGCATAGACAGGTGTAGAACAAGTGTGTGGACCCATTAATTTCACCCATAAACCAAATGATGTCTCTAAACAACACAACAAAATTGTTGATGCTTCCTGAAGAGACTATGTAATGTTTTGGAGTAGAATGCCTTATGCACAGATCTAAAGAACGCTGTACATGGCACAGCTTTAGTAAAAACAACACCAGTGTAAAATCACTATCATTCTGTACATAGCTAAGATATTTATCTGCCCTGTGCATAATCTGTTAAATAACATTGTATAATACTGTATGTATACTTTAATACTTTAATCAACATTTGAATATTTGAGCAGTAAAACATCTGCCAGTGGCCGCTCGTGTGTGGTCTGCAAGAAGTTATTAAAACTAAATCTAAACAGGTACAAATAACACTACGGGATCCTTAGGTTTCAGAGATCCAGAAGAACATGAAGGCACATACCTATTCATTCCCTGCGGTCACTTTAAAGGGTCCATTTAGGGATTTCAGACTGTTGTTAAATACTATGGGTAGCCTGTAGGAATATATGCAAGCTGAGACAGCCAAAAGCCTGACTAATAATTACCACACATTATTACTATTACCACAAATAACTTTATGAATAACCACGTATTTTCAAAACAATTATTTCATCAGCATAGTCCAGTCAACACGTACACATTTAAAGTTCAGGCTGCAAGACTTACAAATAAAGCCTTGGAATTTACAGTAAATAATGAAGGAAAAATGTCATGCCTTGATTTGGGATGTTTGCCTCTATTTCTGCATTTACAATTAAACTCCATGTATGCAGAAGACATAAATTATACAATCTGAACAAACTAGACTGGGCCTGGGACTATGAGGTCTAAGTCAACACTAACCATAACCTAAACTTTAATCTTATGCTATCAAAAAAATAATTTTTGTTCTTGTCAAAAATTGTTCTTCCAAGTCTTGCAATCACGGGACGAAGAAAATAATCATTCTGACATGCATCAAAATCTCCAAAACGGGGAGGAAGTATATAATTTCAATATCTGAGTCTATCTGTCTGAAACTCACTGAATAATTATTGTGTAGCCATAAAATCTTCCACTTCCCAGGTTTCTGATTTTCCAACAGATTTTTTTAGAGTCTGGCTGAAGAGATTTGCTTCTTCAGCCACAATAGCATTTGATGTTTGGGTATAACTTTTGGCTTACAGTTTGCAGTCCAGTTCCTTCCAAAAGTGCTTGGGTTCTTCCACAAAACAATTACACACATTTATGTATGGATGTATCATACATGTTGAAACATTTTGAAGCAGAAATGGAACAAATAAAACTGTCAACATACATTTATAAGCACATCACTGTCTGAACTGAAATTTTCTTTTGGTGAAAGAAAAGACCAAACAAAAAACAATTTCCACAGACCTTAAATATATGAGTTGTTGGAGTGCCAAAACCTCTGAACTATAACACAGTCTGCTAACATCTTTCTCTTCTAGACATCCTCTGCAAAACTGAATAACACAAAACTAGGATATATTCAAATCATTCTGGTTGCTTCACCCTGTTTATTGTCACCCACAGTCAGCAATGTTCTGCGCTGCATGCCAGAAGTTCTGAAACCTTCATTAAGAACTGTCTTGAATAAACGTTAGACCCCTGTTTCACAGTGGAAATGCAGAAAGGTAGCACCTCAGAAACCCAATAAAAACAGAAACAGGTGTGCATATATTTCTGGCCACTGGTGATAAGTATTAGGCCAGATGTAATTGGCTGGATGAAATAAAATCAATGTAAACTTCAGAAATGAAAAACTCATATGTCATTCCCCTCTCACAAACTATTGTTTTTCCATTAACATTACATGAGTGTATGAGCTCTGCACCATGCATTAACTGTAAAAGTCGCCTAGTTTTGTAAAGTTAGCAGCACTGGTGAATACAGAGTAAAAGGCAAGTAGAACAGGACTATAAATATAAAGACAGTGGTATCAGACTTTAAAAGCTAATTCCTGGAATTCTTAACTTGGGTGAAGAATTCTTTTCACTACTCTAAAGGTCAAATTCAGTCTGATTGGTATTTGTGAAACAATATGAAACAACTAGCTTAAATCAAGCAAAATGATTGGTTGTTGACCGCAATGTATAAACTGATAAAATGTAATAATGTTATGTGTGTTTTTCACAAATATAGATGTAACCACCTCAGACTACAGCAGTAAGAGTTCTACAATAAACACTCTTCCACATAAAAATATATAAAAAAACAAACAAACATAAAAACAAATACAGTGATTTCAACTTTTGCAGCAAATTAAACACAACATAAAGACATGCATACAACGATCACATTATAATTATACAATAATAAAGAATGGACAGTGTGGTTGACTGTGTTGAGTCATACAGTGCACATTGACAGTATAATACAGCAGTTAGTTTTTGACTCCTACTTAGGCCACAGTGATGTCCATCCACACATTCCAATTGAAGTTCTGGTCTTATATTCCATCACATGAACTTTCGGCAGTGTTTTATTAACACCAAAGACTAAGCAATTAACATGTGCTGCTGGTAACATGTGATCGAATAATACTGCATTTTAATTTAACCTCTTAACATCCACCAGGTCACCAGCAACACGTCTAAGGTTAGGGTTAGAGTTAGGTTTGGGTTTTGTTTTAGCCACATGGTAAAAAAGCAAATTCTAAGAAACTACTACTAAGTCTCATCCACTCATTTTGGCATTACAGTTTTTCTGTTAAAAGCTTTTCCATTTGGTTTCAAATAGTCAAATAATTCTATAAAAAGGTGTAGATATTAACTTAAACAAAACCCTAGCCCTAACCATAGACGGGTCCCTGGTAACCTGATCGATGTTAAGAAGTTAAGAATGCTCTTTTCCAGTGGGACATCATTTATATTAGGCAAATGTAATCCCTGGCAACATTGTAGAAATTCAACATTTTTTAATTTGCAATTTAACAACAAGAGATTTGAATTAAAAATACATTCTTTCAGACAATAAAAGTTCAAGCTTCACTATGGAAGAAAAGAAAGAGGAAAATGAGATGGCAAAACCTAATATATCAAAAGAGTTGAAGGATATAAAAATGACGTCTGCCTCCCGTAAAATCGAAAAAATAATCAGGTACACTTCAGTGTGTAACTAATACTACCACAAATAGTGGGGAACGAAGTGGTCCGCAATTTACATGGATCAGCCACAGTATTAAAACCTAATCTTGTGTAAAACCTGTTTATTCCACCAAAAAAGCCCTAAACATAGCAATCTGAGCATGGATGTGGAATCTCTGTGGGTGTCCTGTGGGTCTGTCACTGGGACCTGGCAGCAGACATTTTGGTCCTTTTAGCCTCGATGGACTGTTTTGATCACATCTCATTAAAGCTCAGATTAGACTAGGACCTGAGCAGTTTGGAGATCCGCTCTTTCTTTGAGCTCTTTCTTGTGCTCTCGGACTGCTCCTGAGCTCCTGTTGTGGTGCAGTCAAAGTTTTTTTTTCTTACAAAGACATTCCTTTTTATTTATACAAAACAGAATTAGTGTTGGAATCTGAAAAGGAATGCCCAGCATTTTAGGGGGTTTAACATCTAATGACCAAACTCTTTCTAACAGAACAGTCTGAGTTAGCCTCTGTCACCATCTAGGTTTAACTGTTCACCTCTAAGTTGTGAACATCACAAGTTTGTCTAGGCAGAAAATTTGATACTGAATATCTCTTTACCTCTTTCCTTGTAGCAAAGGATAAAACTGAAGACTATTTGATCTCTCACCCTTAATATACATCCTTTGGATGTAAGTCTGTGAGGAAAGGCTTCATGCCTCAGATAAGCCTCTCCTCTGGGGGCACTTTGAGGACGCTGCCCATTTCCAGTCTGGCACCAGCCACCTCCTGTGAGCTGGGGCTGTATGTGCCCTCTGACTGACGCTTCTTTCGTGCTGTCATGATGAGAAAAAACACCACTAGGATAGCCAGTAACACACATAGGGTGGTCAGTGGAATGGTCACTGCCAACCAGGGAACTCGCTCCTTTTGTTCCTCTTTCTGCAAGAGAACAGCACAGAATATTTTAATTTTAAATGCATGAGAAAAAAGATTTCTCTTATCTGACGGGACCAGAATTGAACTTCTGACAGAAGTGGAAGTGTTTCTCTTGTAGCTAATGGAAACCTGACTCTAAGAAATGTATTTTAACCTCTTAACATTCACCAGGTCACCACTGACCTGTTTAGGGTTAGGAATAGGTTAACAGCTACACTTTTATGTAGAATTTTCACCTATATGATATACCCAAATGGAAATCTTCTAATACAAGGATAAAATGCATCTAAGTTACTTGATTTTAAGTTTAAAATCTTCTAGCTTCTGAAATTATGCTGGTTTAGTTTGTAGTTGTTAGATGTGTGATGGTCACATCTGTAATTGTGGCCTAACTCTAACGATACCCGTCCAGTATAAGTGGAGACCTGGTGAATGTTACATGGTTACATGGTTTTTCACAATCGCTTTGGTGTAACTCTCACATCAGAAAAGTCATTCTCACTACTCTTAATGCAGTTCTCAAATTAGTCATTTCTCCACCCACATTTCTCACTGTTTTTATACCTACCCAATGCTATTGTTTCTATGCGTACTTCACTACTAAAGATATTTGTTGATATTTGTTACTATGTTGATGCATTTCTCATTTGCACTTGTTCTACACTTGTCTATGCTTATAGTGTAGATGTAGATGTCTTACAAGCTCTCATCTATCAACTCATCTTACAGTTGACTCATCAAAACAGTTTGTACTTTTGTGAGTCAGAACTACAGATCTCTCACTTTCCTGAACACTGTCCAGGATTACATTAGTGTTTTCAATTAAATTACTTAAATTTTTTTTCAAATATGTATGAAAGAGCAAATCCAGTAACACACTGTCAGTGGTGACAGTAAAATTGGCCTTCAATTGAAAGCAAATATAAACACGTTCTCAGAAGGGGTTTAGTTAAAACAAATAGAAATACATACTCTCAGTCTTGTGTCACAGGTGCATGCCATGGCACTGCTAATTACACTGCTAATTGTTCATCTTAAAAAGAGTGAAGAATATTCTGCTAGACTGTTGCTCAAGTGTCTTGAAGACATAAACGCCTGGATGGTGCTCAACCTTTTGAATTTTAATGAGGGAAAGACAAAAGTGATGGTGTTTGGCGTTACCACTCAGACCCCCTTTGTCGATCTGGGGTTTTTGGCCCAGTACATCAAGCTGATTATCACAAACCTCGGGGTTAAAGTGGATGCTGAACTTAAGTTTGTAACGAGTGGTTGATTGAGTTAGTTGCCTTCCTATCAGTTATTCTATAAGTATTCTGGCCATTCTCTGACCTCTGACATCAAGAAGGTATTTTCACCCAGAGAAATGCTGCTCACTGGATATTTTCTGGGAAAATCCCAGTAGATCAGAAATTTCTGAAACACTCAGACCACCCATCTGGCATCAACAACCATGCCACCTTCAATCACCTTTCTTCCCTATTCTAATGCTTGGTTTGAACTTCAGCAGGCTGTCTTGACCATCTCTACATGCCTAAATGCTTTGAGTTGCTGACCTGTGATTGGGTCCTTAGATATTTGGATTAACAACCAGTGGAACTGGCATGCCTAATAAAGTGGCTGCTGAATGTATGTATTGTGACTTTACTGGACTATACAATAATTGGTGCTATGTTCTCAGATTGTACATGTTTTCTTTGTCTGTTTTCTGATTCATATAGTTTCACGAGTATCATTTTGCATTTCTTGATTTCAGCAAAGTAAAGTTTCAAATAAATCCTTCACATTTAATTTTTTACTCCACATGAGGCCTATATTTTTGCAGTACTCTTTCCAAAGTCAGTAAGATTTTGGTAAAAGTAAAAAACAATTTGGTGTCTAAGCCTTAAAATGGTGAGGAAAGGTTTTTATTCATTAATCTCAGAGTTGAAGTGATTGCATGATTTGCATGTTTTGACATATGTGAAAAAGGTTGTTTTAGTGTATTTTGCACAGGTGAGTCTGTGTTATGAAAAATTCCTTAACTGTTTTGAGAACTGCATTAACAGTGGTGAGAATGAAATTCCTGCTGTGAGAATTGCCCCAAAGCGATTGAGAAAAACTGCAAGAGGTTAAACTGCAGATTCATTGAGCATAACTATGCACATGTGCAGGGAAAGTGTAACTCACAGCTGGTGTTGGTGAAAGGAACTGTGTGTCACTTACATTGCTCTCGCAAAGTGTGCCACTGTAGCCTGACACACACACACACTGGAAGTGGTTGAGTCTGTCCAGACAGGTGGCACCATTGAGACAAGGATTGGACTCACACTCATCTATTTCTGTCTCGCACCTGAAACACATCAGCAAGGTTTTAGCACAACACTGACTGACAGAGCAGCAGCTCACATGTGTCCTTCTGACCTTTCCACTTAGATGTGGTTCAGGTGTACTTTTAAAAGAACAGTGTGTGGATAAGGAATGTACTGTGTCCCACTCTCACCTGGCACCAGCATATCCTGGCTTGCAGGTACAGTTGCCCCCAGAGTCACCTCCAATACAAACTCCTCCATTAAGACACTCAGTGTTTGCATTGCATGCAACAGGAGGAAAACGCCATCTATTAGACACACAAACAATGACAATGACTATTTTTATTAGCTGACGCTCATTAGCTCTTCCAATTATTGGATATTCTGTCCCCTAAAATATATGACTGGGAAAAAACAGCCAAATCTTCCAGAAGCTGGAGCCATCAAATGTTTGGCATTTGTTTTTCTTTCAGCTGACACTAGCAGATTTCAGAATAGTTGCAGATTTTTTATGTTGATCCATCCTCTTCCGCTTATCCAATTCAGGGTCGCGGGGGGGCTGGAGCCTATCCCAGCTGCGACAGGGCGAGAGGCAGGGTACACCCTGGACAGGTCGCCAGTCTGTCGCAGGGCTAACACAGAGAGACAGACAACCATTCACACTCACATTCACACCGATGGGCAATTTAGATTCACCAGTTAACCTAACCCCTCTAACTGCATGTCTTTGGACTATGGGAGAAAGCTGGAGTACCCGGAGAGAACCCACACAAACACGGGGAGAACATGCAAACTCCACACAGAAAGGCCCCGGCCAGATGGTGGAGTCAAACCCAGGACCTTCTTGCTGTGAGGCAACAGTGCTAACCACCAAGCCACCATGCTGCCCTAGTTTATTAACTGTCTAAGTGTTTAAGCTAAAATATATATAAAAATAATAGTTTTAGTAAAAAAAAAGCAGTGTAGGTAAAAATAAGGACTGCATAGTGAGTAGGACTTTTCAAACTTTGCATTAAGAAACTGCCCATGTGGGCAATATAAGAGTTGAAGATGAAGAGTTCCCTACTTAAACATAATCTACTGGGTTAATGTAAAAGCAACTTTTATGTAACAAAAAGTCTTCCTATTTGCTTGTATGCTGATGTAATATTGCTATTATTTATTCCACTTATATTTACAGATTTAAGCAGATTGCTGATTACATGCTAAGTTATAGCTAAAGCAGTTATAGGTATAGTGTGATTATGGGGCCACATTCATGCAGCAAAAAGAAAAAACTTACATGGTAAGTTATATCTAAAGCAAGTTTCAGTTATAGGTATAGTGTGATCATAAGGCCAAATTTATGCTCTAAAAAGAAAAAAACTTTTAATCACCCAGCTGTAAGGATGAAGGAGTAGGATAATTCTGAGAATGAAGCTCTGTCTAAATATAAAGCAATCTCATTGCAACTGACAGCTGGTTGCCAGAGGAAGTCCAGGCACAAACAGGAATGTGTCCAAAGTTGGGATATAAACTAGGGTCAGCATGGCAAATCACTTGAACCGTGGTTTGGTATCCAAACTGACTGAGACTAATAGTATACTATTGATATTTATTTAGACTCTTTCTCTCTCTGATTGATCTTTCTGAGTTAACGTCAATAATTACTTCCTCCAAACCATCAACGTGTCTGTTAGACCCCATTCCTACAAGACTGCTCAAAGAATTCCTACCATTAATTAATGCTTCAATTTTAAATATTATCAATCTATCTCTATTACTGGGCTACGTACCACAGGCCTTGACCCTGCTGTCTTAGCTAATTATAGGCCAATCTCCAACCTTCCTTTTATCTAAAAAATTCTTGAAAGAGTAGTTGTAAAACAGCTAACTGATCATCTGCAGAGGAATGGTTTATTTGAAGAGTTTCAGTCAGGTTTCAGAACTCATCACAGTACAGAAACAGCATTAGTGAAGGTTAC
>VUQS01064153.1:0-13844 GCA_015108495.1 Heterochromis multidens
CCAAATATCCTTGGGCAAGATACTAACCCCAAGTTGCTCTCCGATGCATCCATCAGAGTATGAATGTGAGTGAATGTTAGTTAGAGCACTTAAGCACAGAAAAAAGTGCTTGTATGAATGGATGTGAATGGGTGAATGAGGCATGTTGTATTAAACGCTTTGAGTGCTCCAGGAGAGTAGAAAAGCGCTATATAAGAATCAGTCCATTTACCATTTTCACTCACCATGTGTTTATACACCACTCTGCATTTAATCACGAGTGATTATTAATTTCTGGCTCTCCTCCACAGTGTGTCTTTTGTACTGTCTTCCTTCCCTCACCCCCAACTGATCGTGGCAGATGGCTGCCCCTCCCTGAGCCTGGTTCTGCCAGAGGTTTCTTCCTGTTAAAAGGGAGTTTTTCCTTCCCACTGTCGCCAAGTGCTTGCTCATAGGGGGTCATCTGATTGTTGGGGTTTTCTCTGTATTATTGTAGGGTCTTTACCTTACAATATAAAGCGCCTTGAGGCGACTGTTGTTGTGATTTGGAGCTATATAAATAAAATTGAATTGAATTGAATTTAAAAGTTTTATGGTCAGATGAGACAAATACTGCTATTTGGCCGCAATGAAAAGACGTGTGTTTGGAGGAGTAAAGGTGAGCCTTTCGAATTCAAGTACACTGTACCAAATATCAAGCATGGTGTTGGTATCGTCATGCTCTGGGGCTGTTTTGCTGCCAGTGGTAGACCTAGAGGGTTGACCTAGATGGTTGAAACCAACAGCACAATGATCCCAAACACACATCAAAACTGGTTTTGAAATGGATAAAAAAAAAGGCTAAGATTAAGCTTCTGGAAAGGCCTTCCCAAAGTCCCAACCTCAACCCCATGTCTGTGCCAGGAAACTGGAAACAGGAAATGTGCCAATTTAAATTAACTCTACCAATTCTGCCATAAAGAATGATGAGTATCCAACCAGAACTATTGCTGAAGGTTGTTGATGGCCACCAAAAGTATCTGGTTGATGTGCAGCTTGCTAAGAAACCAATAACCAAATATTAGTGGGGGTGCATGTATACTTTTGGCCCTGTGTGAATTAGAGAAAATCCAAAATAATTTTTGGAATTCTTATTTGTTAAAGTCGCTAAAGATGTATGCTGTACAATCATTCCAGCCTAGAAAAAGAACAGTTCAAAGAAATAAAAAGCCCAGAATTACCATGATATTCATGCCCATGATGAGTGTATGTAAACTTCTGACCACAATTGTAAATGCTCTTCTGGATTATTACTGCACAGCAGTAATAAAACCTGTAACTATGGTAATTGTTCCTAGGAAGTGGTGGCACCAGCTGAAGCCCCCAAAACTTTTAGAAGATAACGAATTTAAAAATGCAAAAACTAGATTAAAATTAGGTTTACTTTTTCTTTCTTTCTTTTTTTAAAAATTAAAACTACATTAGAAGTAACAAACATCAAATGACAAAAATGTAACTAAAACTAATATGCAATTTGTAGATATATAATAGATTACAACTCCTAATATGCATCACTCTGAGGAAGATTATCACTTCCTCATGTTATTTTTTTCATCTGCTGCTGTTTTTGAATGTTGTACTCATGAATCTAAATTGATTGATTGAGGCATTCTCATAAACTTAGAATGAATGCAATAAAAATACATAGGAGCGGGCGGTAGGAGAGGATAGTATTTCTGGATCTTTCACCAGTATGATCAGTTTTCAGAGAAATCATCTGGAAAAAGAAGTGACTACAATCTCAAAAGATATGAAAGAAAAGGACTTTGTGAATATGGCAATGGAAATTGTCATATGTTTCAAATATAAAATATAAAGCTTCTAAGTGGACCATGAGTCAAGCTATGTGAGGTGGTTTTAGAAGATGGTTTTGTAACCACTGATTAGATTTCAGTGAGTTGAGGAAAGTATGCTTTGTACATAGCTTTGATTTTAACATTTTGGCCTTTCTCAGAACTGCCCCTTGGTCCAAATATAGTCACTATATTTAGGATATACTGTATTTGGACCATAGGTTACACATATGATCCACATTAACCCACTAACACATTTTTGGGGTTGCTGTGGCTTCCACGACTTGCTCGCTTGCCTCAGTACATTCATCAGTGTGAGAGTGTGTGTGATAAGTAATTGCATTCAAAGGCATAGAATGAAGTGCTGTATGAATGGGAGAATGTGGCTTGTAGTGTAAAAGCACTTTCAGGGCTTAGTAAGAGTAGAAAAGTGCTATATAAAACCAGTATTTACTATTTACACACCTACATTCATGGAGTTCTGGATTCCTGCTCTGACAGATTTAAGTGAGTTTTTCAGAAACTGCTGATCTACTGGGATTTTCCTACACAACATCTCTAGGATTTAAAGAGAATGGTCAAAAAAAGAAAACATTATCCAGTGGGCTTGAGTTCTCTAAGCAACAATGCCTTGTTGATGCAGAGGTCAAAGGAGAATGGCCAGGTTGTTCTGAGCAGATAGAAAAGCAACAGTAACTCAAATAAGCACTCATTATAACCAAGGTATGGAGAAAAGAATTTCTGAACACACAATGCATCAAATGTTGAAGCAGATACAGATACGGATACAGATGCTGCAGCTACAGCAACAAACCATACCGGGTGACAGTCCTGTCGGCTAAGAACAAGAAACTGAGGCTACAATTAACACAATCTCACCAAAATTGGACAACAAAAGACTGGGAGAACATTGCCTGGTCTGATGAATCTTGATTTCTGCTGCAACATTCAGATGGTAGAGTCAGAATTTGGTATAAACAACATGAAAGCATGGATCCATCCTGCCTTGTATCAAAGATTCAGAGTGGTGCTAGTCGTGTAATGTGGGAGATATTTTCTTGGCACACTTTGGGCCCCTTATTAATAACTGGGCATTGTTTATATACCACAGCCTACCTGAGTACTGTTGCTGACCATGTCCATCTCTTTATGACTACAGTGAACCCATCTTTTGATGGCTACTTCCAGCAAAATAACACGCCATGTCATAAAGCTCAAATCGTCTCAAACTGGTTTCTTGAACAATGAGGTCACTGTCCTCAAATGGCCTCCACAGTCACCTGTGGGATGTGGTGGAACAGGAGATGCATGTTCTCTGAGGAATCTTTCCAGCACCTTGTTGAATCTGTGCCATGGAGAATTAAGGCAGCTCTGAAGGCAAAAGGCAGTCCAACCCAGTAATAGCAAGATATAACTAATTAAATGGCTGGTGAATGTACTGAGATTTCTCACATGATGTTATGCGCACATTGCTCAAGAGTGGTCTGTCATACTGGACGTGATACAACCACTGGTTGCTAGGAAAAAAAATTGTATTCCGACTGGTTGGCAGTGGTTCCTGGAGGTTGCTGTCTGTTGTTAGATGAAATCAGTTGTAAAGAAGGTGCTGCACCAAAAACCTCGTAGTGATTGCTTTGGTTGCTAGCAGCTTGCCATGATTGCTTGTAGTTTTTTCATGTTTGTCTGCATATACTCACTAATTACTAACCCAGCAGTAGAAAAAAACTTGAAAAAGTGCAAAGCACACCAGAAATGGAGAAGGGCCCTCTTCAAAGTAAAAGTTGTGCCTAAGCACTGCAGCCAACATGTTTCAAAAGATGAAACCTTTACTTTGAAGGTGAACCTTCTCTATTTCCAGTTTATGTCACACTTTTCACAGTTTCACAAGAACTCAGAGAGTAGCTGGACAGTGTTTGTAAGCAGGTCCATCACTTCTATTCAAAGTGGGAACGCAGCAATGTGCTAGCAACCACTGGGAGGTTTTTGCCAACACGTTTTTTTCCCTAGCGACAGGTGGTTGCTACAGGGTCACTGATGGTGTGTAGGCCTACATGACTGGGACTTTAGCAATCCTTTTCACAGTGACTGCCATCAACCTCCAACAACCACTCACAACCAGTCGGGGAAGACCAGTCTCTAGGTCTGTGTGACTGGGGCTTTATTCACTTGATCGTACATTGTCACCATGATTGTCACACATCCAAAATGGTGGACAAGTTAACACACATGGTTAATGATCATGTGGTGAGTGGTCACGTCTGCAAAACCTCAATATACTATATCACACCTGCCATAAGAGGGAAAAATAGCTATAGAGTCCAAAACTGCTCTAGTCCAGGCTGTAAACATGCATTTAAATCCTGTATAGCTGGACATTTTTACATGGAATGCCTTTGGAGCCAGCCTTAATCAGCCATTAAGGGAGCTACAGATTTTAGAACTTCTGCATTGGCTTTATTTTTCAGACAGTATTTCTCCCCACCATTTAAATCAGAATCAGAATCAACAGAAGCAATGGTGCTAGTTCCCGTACTAAGACACTGCAATTAGATTACAGTTCAGAGAAATCACATTGGTTTAAAAACACAGTAAAAAACAAAAAAAGAAACAGCAAACACTCCAGGTCTTAATAAGAGACTCAACTGAAAAGATTGTTAATTAAAATTTGATTAAGGATCCAATAAGAGACAGATATAGACCATATTAAGAATGCATGTGGGTTGCCATGGTAATCTGTTAACATCCAGCAGAGTTAAATAACCGCATGCAAATGAGCTTCACACTGGGAGTTTTTTTTTCTACCTTTCTTACACCCAGAAGGGTTTGTGATGAGATGAGATCATTTAAGTCCCACTGCAGGAAAAAAAAAAAAAGCATCTCTGAACTCTTCACAGAGAGACCAACAAACTGTCATTATCCTATAAACTGTGCCCATGAACTGTAAATACACTCCAAAAGCTAACAGAGACATGATTAATCAAAGTTAAGTTGAATCTACCAGAATACAAAAATAAACAGGTTTGTGTCTTTTATTGAAGATTAACATGGATGAATTCCTGTTAACACTGGTTGGATGTACTTTTTGAACCACACAAATTATGTGAAGTGGAGAACAATCTCTTGCAAGTTAATTATCTGCCGGTTACTCAACACCTACAAAAACCATTAGTGGTAATGGTGTTTCTTTTTCTAATATACCACCATTCAGAATAACTTCTGCTTTGTAAAATCACCCAAATGTTATCTGTTAGCAACAATAAATCAGTTACTGTAACTGATCAGAACAGTTATATATATATACACTGTTCAAAAAAAATTAAAGAAAGAACACTTAAAAAACACATCAGATCTCAATGGGAAAAAAATCATGTTGGATAGCTATACTGATATGGACTGGGTAATGTATTAGGGACAAAAGGATGCCACATCGTTTGATGGAAATGAAAATAAAAATAAAATTGAAATAAGTATTTGATCCCCAAGCAAAACACGACTTAGTACTTGGTGTAGAAACCCTTGTTGGTAAGCACAGCGATAAGACATTTCTTGTAGTTGGTCACCAGGTTTTCACACATCTCAGGAGAGATTTAGGCCCATTCCTGTTTACAGAAACTCTAACTCCTTTAGGTTTTTTGGCTGCCGCTTGGCAACTCAAAGCTTCAACTCCCTCCACAGATTTTTTATAGGATTGAGGTCTGGAGACTAGCCAGTCAGCCAGCCAGGGCATTGTTGTGCACCAGGAGGAACCCAGGACCCACTGCATCAGCGTAGGGTCTGACAATGGGTACAAAGATTTAATCTTGATACCTAATGGCAGTCAGCATGCTGTTACCTAGCCTGTAGAGGTCTGTGTGTCCCTCCATGGATACGGCTCCCCAGACCATCACTGACCCACCACCAAACCGGTCATGCTGAACAATGTTACAGGCAGCATAATGTTCTCCACAGCTTCTCCAGACCCTTTCACGTCTGTCATATGCTCAGGGTGAACCTGCTCTCATCTGTAAAAGGAGAGAGACAGAGAGGAGGACGGATGTAGGACAGTTAATCAGGAACTGCAGAGGATTAGTAAGCAGGAAGTGAGAGCAGCTATGAAGAGGATGAAGAGTGGAAAGGCGGCTAGTCCTGATGACATACCTGTGGAGGTATCAAGATGTCTAAGAAAGAGGGCAGTGGACTTTTTGACCAGACTGTTAAACACAATTTTGGAGAGTGAGAGGATGTCTGAGGAATGGAGAAGAAGCATATTGGTACCATTTTCAAGAACAAGTCCATGCCATGAAGCTATGGGAAAGTGTTGAATCTAGGTTAAAGAAGAGAGGTGACGATCAGTGAGCAGCAATATGGCTTCATGCTGAGAAAGAGCACTACAGATGTGATGTTTGCTTTGAGAGTGTTGATGAAGAAGTATAGAGAAGGTCAGATGGAATTGCACTGTCTTTGTAGATCTAGAGAAAGCATATGACAGAGAGGAACTGTGGTACTGAATGAGGAAGTCAGGAGTGGAAGAGAAGCATGTGAGGCTGATGCAGGACATGTATGAAGACAGTGAGACAGTGGTGAGGTGTGGAGTGACAGATGGGTTCAAGATGGGGGTGGGATTACATGAGGGATCAGCTCAGAGCCCCTTCTTGTTTGTGATGGCAATGGACAGGCTGACAGATGAGGTCAGGCAGCAAACTCCATGGACTATGATGTTTGCAGATGACACTGTGATATGTGTACTGAGAGTAGGGAGCAGGTGGTAGAGAGCCTGGAGAGATAGATGTACGCACTGTAGAAAAGAGGAATGAAAGTCAGGAGAAGAAAGGCAGAATACATGTGTACGAATGAGAGGGAAACAGGTGGAAAGGTGAATATTCAAGGAGTAGAGATAGTGAAGGTAGATGAGTTTAAATACCTGGGGTCAACCATCTAAAGCAATGGACAGTGAACAAGAGAGGTCAAGAAAATACTACAGGCAGGGTGGAGTGGGTGGAGACGAGTTTCAGGGGTGATTTGTGACAGAAGGATAGCAGCAAGAGTGAAAGGGAAGGTTTACAGGATGGTAGTGACACCTGCTATGATGTATGGTTTGGAGACGGTGGCACTGACAAAAAGGCAGGAAAACAGGCTGGAGGTGGCAGAGTTGAAGATGTTAGTATTTTCATTTGGAGTGACCAGGATGGACAAGATTAGAAATTAGTATATCAGACAACTCAGATTGAGCATCTAGGGGAAAAAGTTCAAGACAAGGTTAAGCTGAGATGGTTTGGGCATGTGCAGAGGAGGGATAATGGATATACTGGACAAAGGATGTTGAAGATGGAGCTGGCAGGGGGAAAATAGAAAGACCACAGAGAAGATTCATGAATGTAGTGATGGAGGACATGCAGAGGGTTGGTGTGACAGACAAGGATACTAGGGATAGGGTGAGATGGAGGTAGATGATCAGCTATGGTGACCCCTAAAGGGAGCAGCCAAAAGAAGAGAAGCTAAAAGTGAGGGACCTTGGCAGAGATTCTTTTTAGCAATTACAGCAGGTCATGGTCTTCAAAAAAAAAGTGTATAGTTAATATGTTAGGAAGGCATATGTATGGTTTTTGTGTGTAAACATCATTTCTACACCTTGAGCCTAGAGTTTTAAAGCATTTAACTGAACTGATTCAAAGATGTACAGTGGATATAAAAAGTCTATGTTAAAATGCCATGTTTTGTGTAGCAATGAGACAAAGATAAATAATTTCAGACCTTTTCCATTTTTAATGCAACCTATAATCTGTACAATAAAAGCAAATGAAATCTTTTTCATTCAGTAATCTGGTTACATAAATATGCACAACCTTAAACTAATACGTTGTTGATGCACCTTTTGATTTCATTATATCTTTCTGTCTTTTTGGGTAGGTGTCTATCACCATGATACACCTTGACTTTATAACATTTGCCTATTCCTTCTTGCAAATGTGCTCCAAATCTGTTTGTCAGTACACCTTTTTTGCACAGCCCTCTACAGGTTACCCAACAGATCTTGAACTACATACAGGTCTTCCTCTGCTAAAGCCATTCTTTTCATGATTTAGATGTCTGCTTTTATATCTGCAACTTTCTAGCAGATACCTTGAGTTTTTGTGCCAAACTTGGTATATGGAATGGTATAAAGACCTGTTTATAATTCCCAGTTCCAGCTGAAGAACATCAGCCCCAGAACATGATGCTGCCACCACCATGCCTGACCATGGGTATGGTGTTCTTTTGGTCATATGCAGCGTTGTTTTTGTGCCAATCATACCATTTGGAATTATGGCCAAAGTTTAACCAGGCAATAACACACTTGAATTTAGCTGAACTTGGATGTTTTACTTTGTAAGAAAAGGATTCTGTCTTGCAACCCTTCCCCATAGCACAGATGATAGACTGCTTTTTCATGACTATTCCACAAACTGCTATGAGACTGTGATATGTTTTTGTGTTCATGTACAGGAATTGTTACGTATTTATATGTCAGTGAACCCGAATGCAATGCCTAAACTTCATGCAAGTGATTATACAACTGATGTCTGAAAAACTGTGACCTGTGTGACTCAAACTTGGTTTCCCGGCGTGAAAGTCAACATAACTCACTCCTCTGCCAACCCTTCAACTTCCTTTGAGGACTTTTGGGTCTTTTGAAAGTGGAAGATTAGAGCGGACTGATGAAAAGTCGTATTCAAGGACACACAATAATGTTGGGAAATTCATGTTGACAAACATGAAAAAAATGTAAAATTTGTGTCAAGAAACATGCCTCAGTAGATTAAAGGTCCTGACTATTTCATGAACTGTTGTGAGACTGAGTTGTATATGAAGAATACAGAGATTGTTGTCACATGTAGCACATGACCAATACTTGCCAGAAAATCCTTCAGCTTTGTTAATGTTGCTGTAGGCCTCCTGATAGCCTCCCTGATCACTTTTCTTCTTGTATTTTCATCAGTTTTGGTAATGCCACTATTGACCCTTATTTTCCCTGCTTGTTGTTGTCTGTCCTCACTGTATTCCATGATATAGTTCAGTGTTTTTGTATCTCTCTCTTGACTCATAATTTTCAACAAGGACATCCCTTTGATACTTTGTAAGCTCTTTGTGGACCATGGTTTTTTGCTGGAAGATGCACCGAAGTAAATGTAAGGAGAGTCCTACTGTAACAGCTGAACTTAAAAAAAAAAAAAATTAGTCTGTTGAACAGATGGCGGGTTCATACAGACTATTATTTAACATGAATTTGAATTCATTCATCTGAACACAGCCACATCCCCAATTATAATATGGTATAAACACTTATGCAACTACATTATTTTTTAATTTTTATTTTTTTTCCCTCTGTAAGATTTTAGTTTGTTTTACAATTAAATTATACAGGTTAAAGGTCATACTAAATATAGAAGTTTTGAAATGATATATCTTAGATTCATTTTTTTTAACATCACAAAACCCTGGCATTTTAACAGAGGTGTGTAGACTTTTTATATCCACTGTATTAAACATTCTATAAAGATATTGAAGTGATGAAAAACCTCTGGTTAAGTCTATTAGAATAAAGAGGCAGAAGGGTTGGATTCCCTGCGCAGCAAAGCTCACCATTTCCACTCCTGCATGTGACCACATTTAAACACTCCATATGCAGACCACATATGGAACATATGCTCAGACATACGTGAAGCATGAAGCCCTGACTGTAAGCAGTACCTGTGTGTTTCAGTCAAGCACAATTGCATTCAAGACACATCCTATTTGCATGTGTGAATAATTTAGCATATTAACATTTCTGGAATCTTTCATCAAGCCTCAGGTGGCATCTGTGCATCTGTCTGTCTCATATGTGCTCTAATAATAACATGAAGCAGACAGAGGCAGCTGGGGCCTTAGACTCAAGACGTATGAACTGCATTCAATGGAAAAGTAAAATCCAGTGGCATCAATAGAGCATTTGCATGTTTGACAGTATCACAGTTTGATATAATTTCCTTATTAATCTGCCTTTGATATAGGGAGCACCTCAGGGCAAAGACTTGAACATCAGGTGTATTCATGAATTGGACCTCCAAGCACCTACAGGGTCCGGCACTGCTCTAGATCTTTTTATCTCAGAGCTGCACCTAAAACAGCCTTAAATGCTTATTTATTTTGGCCATACAGACTGCAAACTGCACTGTCATTCTTCATTGTAATAACTTCCTGTGAATGTCAAATTGAGCTACAAAATTTAATGTGAGTTTGACTATAGGTGAGAAACATTTACTGATATGATTCTTGTACTAATTTATATAGTTTAAGTTTAGTTAAGCTGTAACACACACAAACACTTCTGGGTTCGACTATCAGATTGTATAAATATCTACAGCTTGTTTAAGAGCTGCCATTTAAAACATTTTTCATTAGAACTTCAGAAACAATCACATCAAAGCAGGAATGCAACTGGACATTTCCAGAAAAAAGCTGATTCTCTTTTAGGGAAGCGCAGTCCAGTACAGCTCAACTGTAATCCCCAGAGGTGATCTAGGCGAGCCAGTCTACTTCTTATTAATCCCATTGTACAGAAATTGGCTGCAATTCAGCTGAGGGTGCTTCAAAGGGCGCTTGCAAGATAGTGAACAATAAATATGAGTGAATGGAGACAACCAGCTGAATTAGTTGTTTCCACTAGTTTCAGACAAAAAAAAGTCCACATCGTATTTTAGTTTTCACAAATAGAGAATCAATAATGAACCTGAATTCAAATTAAAAATACAAATGTCATTTAGTCTTTCTTATAGGGAAGTCATTTTTGCTCATAAAATACTAGTATACTGCTAATTCATACTCATTGATCTGTTACAGATTTTTGAAAGGATAAACTCCCTTGATGGTACCTGTTTGCCAATGATAACTAGATAATGTAAGTTAGGCCTCAGTCAGGCCTAGAGACTGATTGGCAGCCCCCTAGAAAATATGTATTTCCTAAATGGTTGACAAGTGGTTGCTGGAGGTTGCTGGCTGTCACCAGGTAAAAATGGTCACAAAGAAGATTTCCCTGTGTTAGTCGCCGAATTGTCTGCAAACACCCACCAACTAACCACTGAGCGGTAGTAAAACTTGAAAAAGTGCAATGCAAACTGGAAATCGAAACTGGTCACTTTCCAAGTAAAAGTTGTGATTTGCTACAGAAACTAACATGTTTCAAAAGGCACAACTTTTACTTTGAAGATCAATGGTCTCCATTTCCGGGTTGCGTTGTATCTTCAATGCAAACTTTGGGTGACAGGAGCAACCTGCTAGCAACTAAAACAATCGCAAAGAAGTTTTTGGAGCAGCACAGCACACCTCTTTGCAACCAATTTTATCTAGTGACAGCAAGCATCCTCTTGCAACCATTTGACAAGCAGTTGGAGAGAGTTAGCAACCAGTTTCTAGGCCATGTGATTGTGTGACTGGGGCCTTAAACCACTTCTATTTATGTTAAAAGATGTATTTTAATTCACCCCTTGATTTTTCAGTTAGAGGAAAATTAAATTGAAAAGGGATTTTGAAATATATATTAAATCAATAAATAATCAAGTTGGAATTATCCTTACCTTAAAATAAAATGAGTAGTAGCTTCATATATAGTTACTCTGTGAAGAGTAGAGACTGAGAAAGTGTTGTTATCATGATAAAGAAACAGATGAAACAGTGCAATGGAGTGGCCTATCTGTGTTTTAATTGTGTCATTGCATTCTGGGAAAATAATACTTTTGCAGTGCAATGTGATTTTCAAGCTAGAAATTCAACATCAAAACCTGACTACTGGACAAAAGTAAAGGAAAGACATTGTCATTTTATAAAAATAAGTAAACATACATTATTTTCATTGGAAATGCTTTTCTGGATCTTCAAAGCAGCTACCTTTAGTTTCATAGATGAGGCCTTCAGTCATCAACCTTTTCACCAGGGAAATACCAGTGTAAGACCTTCCATTTTCTGTTTCCGGCCATGTCCACCACTTAGGCCCACCGAATAAAGATCCCAAACATCTGAGGCCAAGTATTGCCAAAGTTGAACATTATAAACACAAAGTGTTGATGAAAAAACAAGGGAAAGAAACCCTTGTTGGCAAGCACAGCGATAAGACATTTCTTGTAGTTGGTCACCAGGTTTTCACACATCTCAGGAGAGATTTAGGCCCACTCCTGTTTACAGAAACTCTAACTCCTTTAGGTTTTTTGGCTGCCGCTTGACAACTCAAAGCTTCAACTCCCTCCACAGATTTTCTATAGGATTGAGGTTTGGAGACTAGCCAGTCAGCCAGCCAGGGCATTGTTGTGCATCAGGAGGAACCCAGGACCCACTGCACCAGCATAGAGTCTGACAATGGATCCAAGGATTTCATCCTGATACCTAATGGCAGTCAGGGTGCCATTCCACAGTCTGTAGAGGTCTGTGTGTCCCTCCATGGATACGGCTCCCCAGACCATCACTTACCCACCACCAAACCAGTCATGCTGAACAATGTTACAGGCAGCATAACGTTCTCCACAGCTTCTCCACCTGCTCTCATCTGTGAAAAGCACAGGGCACCAGTGGTGGGCCTGCCAATTCTGGTATTCTATGGCAAATGACAATCAGGCTCCACAGTGGCGGGCAGTAAGGACAGGGCCCACTAGAGGATTTCAGGCTCTCAGGCCACCCTCATGAAGTCTGTTTCTGATTGTTTGGTCAGAGACATTCACAACAGTGTCCTGCTGAAGGTCATTTTGTAGGGCTCTTGCACAAAGGAGCAGATACTGGTTCTGCTGATAGGTTAAGGACCTTCTATGGCCCTGTCCAGCTCTCCTAGAGTAACTGCCTGTCTCCTGGAATCTCCTCCATGCTCTTGAGACTGTGCTGTGAGACACAGCAAACCTTCTGGCAATGGCATGTATTGATGTGCCATCCTGAAGGAGTTGGAGTACCTGTGCAACCTCTGTAGGGTCCAGGTATCATCTCATGCTAACATGCTAACAGTAGTGACAGTGACTGTAGACTAATAGAAAACTAGTGAAAAAACAGTCAGAAAAGATGATTGTTACCCCTCTAGTGCACCTGTTGTTAATTTCATTAACACCAAAGCTCTAAAACTGATTAACAACCCCCTCTGATACTTAACTGACCAGGTCAACATCCCAGAAGTTTAACTGACTTGATGCTAAACTCTGATTAAAAAGTGTTCTTTTAATTTTTTTGAGCAGTGTAGTTAAAGGTATTCACATGGCACTTCTTTGCATGTTATACACACTGCGCACATGCTTATGTCCTTATTGCCCCCAGTCCAAATTATTATTTTCCGAATTGTCTTGTTCCTGAATGTATTCTATGTCCTTGTCCTGTCTTGATATGTCTTGCTCAATTGCTTTTGTGTTTTAATAAATAAAGGGAAAAAAAGAAAAAAAAACATAGAATACAGACAGATGCTAAAGAATGGGTGCTAGAGGCAAGCTTGCACTCACTGTTACAGAGCACTATGAAGCTACAGTCATGTGAAAAAATTAGGACACCCTATGAAAACCTGTGTGTTTTTGTAACATATTTGGACATACGGATATTTAACATCAAATTTAACAATACTGGGAGATTCAAGTAATATAACTAAACAATTAAAACTGAAGAAAGGACTTTTTAAAGTTTACTGTAAAATGTAATTCTTAAAAAATACAATTTCTGGTGAGGAATAAATTAGGACACCCCCACATTTATTCCCATTTAAAATGGCTAAAATCACACACAGGTGTATCACATCAGGTGCACATGATTAGAACATCATCACACAGCATTTTGAAGGAGGCTTGCCCTATTTAAACCTCAGACATTGAGCTTGGTGTGCTCCTGACAGTTGAAGTGTGAGTGAACACCATGGTGAGATCGAAAGAGCTGTCTGAGGCCTTCAGAAAGAAGATTGTAGCAGCTTATGAGTCTGGTAAGGGATTTTAAAAAATCTCAAAAGACTTTGAAATCAGCCATTCCACTGTCTGGAAAATAGTCTACAAGTGGAGGACATTCAAAACAACTGCCAACATGCCC
>VUQS01064154.1:0-29076 GCA_015108495.1 Heterochromis multidens
CCCTCTCTATATGTGTATATATATATATATATATATATATATATATATATATATATATATATGTGTATATATATATATATATTTATTTATTTGTTTGTTTATATATATATATATATATATATATATATATATATATATGTGTATATATATATATATGTGTGTGTGTGTGTGTATATATATATATATATATATGTATATATATACACACAATCCTGTATTTCACACGTTTGCAGTGGTGCTGTATAAGTTGTCATTTTTATAAATTCCTTCAAACTATGGTTAAAGCAATCACTATAAATATCATCAGATATCACTGAAATTACTCCCTGTAGCTTTAACAATTCTTTTTAGCCTTTTTGTAATGTTACATGCAGACTAGACCTCAATAAATTAAATCCTCTCTTTTGCTTGTACCTTTTACTGTAGATATCCGGGAGACAGCATTTGTTTATGCCATCACAGCCGCTGGTGTGACCCACTCTGTGACCCAAGCCTGCAGTATGGGAGACCTCCTGCAGTGTGGCTGTGAGGCGACCAGGAACAGACCACCTCCAAAGCCGTCTTCCTCTGGGGATGGGGTCAAGTGGGAGTGGGGGGGCTGCGGAGATGATGTGGAGTTTGGTTATGAAAAATCAAAGCAATTTATGGATGCCAAGAGGAGGAGAGGCAAGAGTGACATCAGGACGCTCATTGACCTGCACAATAACGAAGCTGGGAGACTGGTAAGTATTTTCACAAAGTTTCTGTTTACATTTTGAATCAGTAGAGTTGAGCATAACATTAATGCATGGAGTAAAAAAGAATATTTCACCTGTTAAAGTTTGACTACACTCTAAAAAGAGCAAAGGTGTCGGTTGTCCATTGGAATGCTCCTTCATTCCACGAACATGCAAAAAGAGAAAGACACTACCTCCAGCCATATTTGTGTAGTGCCGTAAGCTGATATTCTAACAAGAATCAGGTTTCTGAAACAAAAAAAAAAAGAACGTGCCACGCGTTTTTTTTTTTTTTAAGCCTCCGAGGCAGCCTTTCTACAGTCATTGTAGAAGTTAAAAGTTCCTCTTTGTTGCTTTCATGAACATGAGTGAATTATGACCATGACAATCTAACATGCTACCAGTAACTGGAGATGAAAGTGGAAGGTTAGTTAAGTTTGTTAATTTATAAAAAGAAGATTGGTAAATCTTCTAGATCACATTTACTTGTAGCTTTGTCGCTGTTCTGGCTCAGTTTGTTAGAGTTCATTGCAGAATTGTCGACAGATGCACAAGCAACACAGAATTATAAAGTTCACTTCAGTTGGGGTCAATGGCAGGTAGAGAGGAAGAGAGGAGGATTTTTGGGATGTAGTCCAATTGTAGCATTAGTGAACAAACTGTTTGAACATAGGAAGAAACTTGCACACAAATTCCCAGAGGTTGAGAAATAAGCGTGCTGTGATGCGCCCAAATGTCTGTTTATGTGCATGAATGCATGTCTACTTTTATACACATTTGTATGTGTGTGTGTCTGTGTGTGTGTGTACATGTGTATGATCCAGGGCCTTTGTCTGTCATATATCATGAAAACACAATAATAATATCGTCTTTAGTGAACTTGCCATTTGCGAAAGGCAGCTGTACGTTAAATGTTTTTGTCTCTTCTTTCTGTTTGATAAACCCTCTCTTTCTCTCTTTTTTCACCTGTTTGCCCTCTTTCACCTCTCTTTTCCCCTGCACCATCCAAAACCATAAACCCACACCCTTATCCACTCTTTCCCGTATTAGGCAGTAAAGCTCTACATGAGGACTGAGTGCAAGTGCCATGGACTGTCAGGCTCGTGCACCTTGCGCACGTGCTGGAAAAAGATGCCCCATTTTCGTGAAGTAGGCGACCGCCTGCTGGAGCGGTTCAACGGCGCTTCCAAGGTGATGGGTGGCAATGACGGCAAGACCCTGATCCCTGTCGGCCAGAATATTAAGCCACCAGATAAGCAGGATCTGATCTACTCGGACGAGTCTCCAGATTTCTGCCTTGCAAATCGAAAAACAGGTTCACTGGGAACAAAAGGGCGTATATGCAACAGCACAGCCATGGACATAAGCGGCTGTGATTTGTTGTGCTGTGAACGAGGCTACCGGGAGGAAACAGTGGTGTTTGAGGAGAACTGCTTATGTCGTTTCCACTGGTGTTGTGTTGTCCAGTGCAAAAAGTGCATGGTTCGAAAAGAGCTTAGTCTTTGTCACTGATGAACTGAGGTTTAAAGTAGTCAGATTACTTTGTTAATTATAACTACTTTTGTTACTTTTTGAAGTTTTTGCTTTAGTTTTGCTCGTGTGAAAGATGGAAAAGATTTAGTGTTTCATGGTTATCTTTTTTATCAGATAATGCCCCAGTTCAATCAGAAGTTACCACATGGATACAATGGCATGCATAGAGAATGTAGTCTTGACTAGCTGGCACAGATTGTGAGTATCCTCCTTCCACATTCAGTTCAACAACAGAGCTTGATAGGAGACATTGCTTTTTATCTACAATATTCTGTAGGGTAATAGGAAGGTTAAGGATCCCACTATGGCCCATATTCCATTCCAGTGCTTTCATTCTACTTTCACATGTGTGTTCATAGAGTTACTGTTATCTAACAGTGTAATGTTCATAGACTTGACATAAAAGATGGGCGTAGCCTCCGGATCTAAAGAGTGAAGTAAATCCAGAAGTGCCTTAAACCTGCATTAATTCCAAAAACCAGCAGGGGGCAACTCCTCTGTATGCAAAAATAAGTCAAATTGTACAGAGTTCAGTCCTGCTGGTCACTTGATTTATTACCTCAGTAAACACTTTTGTAATGAGTTTATAGTCTCAGTTGCTATTTTCAAGTCTTCTTCAATAAAGTATGATTTTCAGTTTGGAAGTTATGGCCTCATTTCAAGTAAAATTGACAATAAAGCAGGATATGGTCCTTTTTTAAGTGACAAGTCACCACCATATTAACACTGAGTGCCCTTGTCCTTGGTCAAATCAACCCCAAGCTCTTGATGCCTGGTTTCGAAAAACTAAGACGGTGATGGCCAAAAAATGCCAAATTTCAGTCTTTAAAACAGGAGACCACAAACAAATGGGCTGGCTACATCCATCTTTCATACAGTATATATTCTGTCTTAACAGTGTAATCATATTCTTGAGTTTGCATTTACTAAAAACTGTGTCTCAGTTACCATAACTGCAGCAAAACCACATACTGGAACATGGAAAACAATTACAAAACGATGCTGGTCTTGACTTATTGTTCTGCTACTATATAAAAAAATGCAAAAAGGGAAATTGTAACCCATTATTGTATTTGAAAAAATGCTGTTAACAACATGCTTTACAGGTGCGGACTTCGCTTGCCAGCAGAGACACTTATTTATATAAAGATATGATGACTACTTGCTTCCATCTCTCTCTCAGAAGCACTTTGGATACAACAGCTGCCAGGGACTTCCTCATCAGCTTGGCAATAAAACCTGCAATGGTTGGCTGTTTCTTCTAAACCAAAATAGAAACCTTTTTTCCATGATAATGTTTGGTATCAAGAAAAATGTATATGATGCATTTTGTTTATATGTTATGATATACAGGGCTAATAATAATAATGCACTTTGGATGTTAGCTTTTATTTGATACTGTAAGTGCATGTGTTTACGTGTGTGTGTGCACGTGTGTGTGTGTGTGTGTGTGAGAGAGAGAGGGAGAGAGAGAGAGAAGGTGTGCATTATTGTGTTTGTGCAGGTTGGCCAGTTATCACCATATCCTTCAGTGTATATATCTATAAGTTGCTGTCCGATGTTAAACTGCATTATGCTGGTTATTGAAAGCACACCACTCTTGGACTTTCTGTCTCTGAGTGTGACAAGATCTTTTATTTTTTGTTCCTTTTCAACAGAAGTATGTTTCCCATAAACTTATCGTGTCATCTCATTTACACTTTTTTATTATCCGACAATGCACAGTAAGTATACTGAACTATAACACTACATTGCTTCAGTTTGTTCTGTTAAGGTTTTTGTGTTTGAGTGAGGGTTCATTAGGATATGTAGGATCTTATCTCACCAAAACAATTTAGAGTCAGCTGGTTTGTCAGCTGGTTTTGATCTTGGCTCAGATCTGGATGTTTCCATGTCACTTTTATTATCTGCTGTATGACAGCATTTTACAGGGCGAAATCAATTGACTAACTTTATAACTTAACTATTAATTATTCTATAAGTCCATTTTGTAGTTAATGTTAGCCACTTAAGGTCATGATAACAATTGCATATTGGACTGACATTCTCCACTGATATTTTTATGAAAGAGTACCCTTTAACTTTTTGTGTGAACAGAGCCAAAGTTTAATTTTTTTGCATTCAGGACATGCAGTTGAATAGCAAGGCAATAAGATCCATAAATGAACCAGTCATACCCACTGACGAAGAGGCAGCATCTCATAACTAGAGGTGTTGGCTTGAGAATTTCCCCTTTTTTCTGTTTTTTTTTAACACTATTCCCACCAGGTTTGATGGGAAAGTAAATCTAACAGTTTAAAAACATTTCAGTGACATCTACATAATTTGACCCATCTTTAACCAGCAAATTTTAGAGGATTCATTTGTCATTTATTTAAATGCATTTTGTCCTATATTGCTTTTGATTTCCATCTGCTCTTCATCTTTGTATTCAGCAGAAATCATTACATACTTGGATGTTACACTGCATCTTCATTAAACATAAATGCCTAAAGTGATTACAGTGGCTTGTGATTGATATTGAAGACGCCGTTCAAAACGAGATATAATATTCTGTCTGACTTAGATTAGATGTAAGACATTCCCTTTGATAATTAAATTATTTGGTATGTTGCAGTGTAGTTGACAAATTCATTATTTAAACTATGATTACATTTTTTCAGTGTAAAAGAAGTTTACCTATTCCAACAATCAGTATTTCCATGCATAAAAAAATACAGGACCCAATGTTTAGTAGATTTTATTTACCTAAGATGTTGTATTTCTGCAATGAATGTGAAGTGTATTATTTTGAACTTTCACACCCAGTTTCTCACACTGAATACTAGATTTTGTAAGGAGGAGCAGCACAAACCAGAGATTTATACTCACTAATTTAATTTCTTATATCACTTTTACCTTTGGGAGTCTTTTCACCCTGTTTATCTGAGTTTTACAAGATCTGTTTTTACATAAGCATGAGGTCAAGTTAGGTTTTGACATCAGTGATGCTATTTATTAAACTAGATCCTTTCTGCACCTCTGCCTCAATTAGATTCTCTGTGGTACTCAGCAAGAGGAGGCATTGTTTTGGGGTATTTATTCTGTAGAAAATGAAAAGACAAGGAGGGCAAAAAAAGAAAAGTGGGCCTGTATTAGTTTGAGCTGTACAAGTTGACACAAGTTCATATTTTCCAGGAATTTGGTGGTGCAAAACACTCGGGCCAGAAGTTGTGTTTAAGAAATGGAAAGGTAAGCCAAGAGGAAGAAAATGCCATGGGGCACTCGTCTCCTCCTGTCCCCCTCAAACTCCTTTGCCCGCTTCTCTCATGTCCTCTCCTCCTGTATTTAACCTGTGCAGGCATTCAGTACAGCATGGGCAAAGCCAGAGAAAATAGACAGTTGAGCAGATAGATTTATTGGAGCATTGGTATAAATAAAGTTGCCTGTAGACATCTGTGTGCATGTGGCTGCATGTGTCTGTCTTCGTCAGTGTGTGTGTCCATTTGCGCGCGTCTGTACGAGTGTGTAGCCAGGTTAGAATGGGTGTATTTTTCCATGTGACCCTTTGAATGAAACAGTGCCTTCAGATTGCAACATCATCCCTCATAGGAATGAGTTTTTGTTGACATTAAGTGCTTACGCACATACATAAACAGACTCACACAAAGCATTAATGAAGGGTTGCCATTGTTAATGGATTGACAGTGTTACTCTGCAGACAGTCATTAACATAGATCACTCAGATAAATAGTGTCCTGTCACTGCTTATCTACTACAATGGAGTCTTGGTGGTCTGCTGCTTTAATTTGCCATACATTTACCATACAAAATGAGTGTTTACTTGCAGTAAAACAAGGATATTTGGAGGCATGAGATTATACAAAAGTAAAACATGAATGGCCCACTGTAGGGAAATGAGCAGGGGAGTGAAAATTAATGAACAGAGGAGAAAAAAAAGAAGTGAAAGGAGAGACTGAAAGAAGATAACAAAAGTAAGAAAGCGACATAGAAAAAAGAACTTAGAGGTAACATGACACTATAATTCTCCATTTGTGTGAACTCTCCTCCAGTCCTCTATCAATCTAGCAGTGAGATGTTGCTTACACAAAGGCGCATCTAGAGATCAACTCTGTGTGGGGTTTCATCTGATACCAATGACTGTAATTATAGGAGTGGGAGATACAGAGACACAGAGGGAAACATATTTAAAGCAAACTGTGAGATGAAGCAATCTTGCTTCTTTTACAGGTGAAATATGCACTAAACGTATATATAAAGTATTCATCATGCTTTCAAAATATAGACATGCACATTCTCAAATTTGCGCACACACAGTCTCGGTGTGTTTGGGAGAGACGGTGAGCTTTATGAGTTAATGCAGGCCCTGGAGGTGATGGCTCAGCTGCTGCCTAAGTTCCACAGCCCACCCAACTAGGCTGCCAATGCTAAGAGATTTAATAGTCCATTTTCTGCACATCACTTATTCATCTTTTAGGCAAAGCTTGCCTGAGGACTCTTAAATGACATTTACTGTACAACAAAACACATCATGAGTGTGTGACTTGACTAATCTTGCTCAGGGTTGTTCCTGAACATGAAGTGACTGGAGTGCTATGCAAAATAAATTGCTTTGCAGATAAAGTCCCGCTAGAGTGGTTTCTCTCTCTCTCTTTTTTAAAAAGTATTTTGGCAAAATGACCCTATACTCCTTGAAAAATATACTATATGAGAAATTATGTGTGCTTTTCTCAAGGAACCTGTTATCATTGCAACATCCTAAAACAACACTTTCTTTCTTGAGAAACACTCATTGACCCACATCATTGTGGTGGGTGGATCAACATTAAGATGACCTCGCAATGTATCTTTTACTCATCTCTCTCCTTCACCACCCACTCCCCTAAATCTGCCTACATCTGTCCCGCATCTCTGTTAGCCCTCTGTTACTTCCTCTCTCTGTCTCTCTCGCTCTTCATCTCACACACACACACACACTCTTGCTTGCATTTGTGTCATTTATCAAACTCTGTTACCGTCTCTCTGCCCCATGTCTTCTCCTTTTTCTCTGTTATCTTGGGTTGTGAAAACATGGCTGCCAGAAGTTGGTGGGAGACAGAAGGGGCCTGGTGTCTGTTCTGACTGCTTTGGCTCAGTCTGTTCTTGTGTGAAGACCAGGCAGGACTCTTTCTCCTAGGACAGAGATAATAAACATGGTTGTTTGTACAACAAAAGTCATGAAATGCCTTGATGGGAAGCAGGTTACCAAAGTGCTCGAACATGTATATTGGCAACTTGTGATCAGTATACACAGAGTCCTTTCCATTTGCATGTTTCTCTAATGAGGTAGATGAGTGAGCAATAATGTTCCAAGACAGCTCTCATCTTCAGCTTAGTGGAGTTGTTACAGTGTTTGTGTAGTAGGGGGACAATCACTGCAGAATAAAGCAGTTCTATTAAGGTACAGTATGCTCATAATGCAGTGTAACAGAACTAAGCAGTGTTTATAAAATTCAATCAGTTATGTTTGTTTTGCAGAAAACTAAACAGTGCTCATGCTAGATGGATTTACACATTTTGGTGTTTGAACACAAGATGGCGTACTTGGAGCAGAAAGTTGATTTACTGGAACGCTAGTCCTCTTTCTCACTCTATCTTATCTGGCTTGACAGACTTCACTGAGAGGACTTATGGCAATGATAATGATAATAATGATCAAAAAATATATAGTATACACTGAAAATGAAACTATAATCAAGTGTGGCATCTCTGAAAAATTGAAGTGAAAGTTTAAACAAATATATGGGCATAACTTGCACATAGATCCAGCCTACATTTAGTTCCTTATTTCATCCAATGTGACCATTTGTAGTGGTTATAAAGAATGCTTTAGATTATGTGTCAGAAAGCAAAGAGAAAGAGATATTCTTATTGACATTTTTAGCTTGGCAACCCATGTAATTATCCAACTTCCAACTGTTCGTTATGCTGTATTTTTGCTCTGAAGCTATAACTTTGTAAACACATTCTTGGATCTGCTGCAACTGCTACCTTGCATACCTCCCCAACTGAAATGTACTCACACTAAAACACATATTAGGCATGAGCACACATAAACAGTTAGACAAAAACATTTTGAGACAACAATGGCATGCAAACGTGTTGTAATCATCCCAAATTAGGGATACCCAAGGGTAAATGAGGCAGTAAAGAAAACAAGCACATGTAAACAAAAAGGTTTGGTGAGTGAATGTGTGTGTGTGTGTGTGTGTGTGTGTGTGTGTGTGTGTGTGTGTGTGTGCAAAAAAAAAAAAAAAAAAAACTGTGGCATTTGCACGTATGTGTCTCTTACTGAGACAGCTTATTAGTTTCAGATTAAGAAACAAAACATATTCTTTCCAGTGACTGAAGCAGATTTTAAAATGTGTTGAAATGTGGTATATTCTTATTGGGTCTCCTACACTTTTCAAGAGGTTTGCAGAGGCAATGTTGTCAGCTCGAGATCAAACCCATGACTTGACCAAATTTTGTGCAGCTTGGAGAACTCAAATAGGTTTTTGAACAGGACACTGGATCCTGGTTGGTTGAATATTTAAATAGACATAAAATAAGATATTTCAGTTTGAATCTTAGGTTAAAACAAAAGGCAGTATTTGCATTCTGGCCGGAGAAAGAGCGTGATTAAGTGCAACAATTTAAAATAGCTAATAAAGGATGAAAAGGTGGAACTCAGTAAAACCTTGAGTAGTTTCCTTTATATAAATATCATGTAAATTTAATGAACATTTGCAAAAATCATTAAATTTGCTATCAAGCAGAGATGAATACAATTTCATCAACCTCAAAGCTACTAAAGCAGAAGCAAAAGGGGAAAAGTGTGTGTTAAGGGTTAAAGGAAATATTACCTTTGGACTTCTTAAACATGACTCTTTCACTTTCTCCCTTTCCCAAAAAATACACCCCAAAAATATTTTCTTTGTCATTCACCAGGGGAAAAACGTCAAGTTTAACATCTCACTTAGGTGCCTGTTTTGTTAAAGGATCCTAAGTGAAGATTTATCTCTCCTCCAGCATGTGTTCTCTGTACATTCTGTGAATTGTTAGGGTCATCCAAAATAACGGCACTACCTGAGGATATTTTTGTTCTCCAAAAAGAAGGATTTATTGATTAGAATCACACTGTGGTCTCAGTATGGGATTGCAACACAGCTACAATATCTTACAGTAATAAAAACACAGTTCTGATAACATGCATATGTATGTTTTGTACAGAGAACACAATACATCCATCCATATATCTATTTTGTAATACTTATCAAGGTCATGGGAGTAACAGTCCCACTTCCCAGCCAGGGGGGGATACTGAGGTAGTCCCAAGCCTTCTAAGAGACATAATTTCTCTACTTTGTCCCCCTCCATGATTCACCACTATGGAGGAAGGATTTGCATACCTGAATTATCTCAAGGTGTCTCCCAAGGTAACATGGTCTTGCATAAGGGGCTAGACCAAGTTAGATTCTAATAACCCTCACGAAGAAAAAAATCTAGGTGCTGACAACCTTGCCTGAAGCAGGGATACCAAGGCCTGAAACCTTGCCTGGGGGAGCACATGGTGGTCGAGCCTTAAGCCCATGGCACCTGGTCAGGCTCAGTCCAAACAAGAACTATTGGTCCACCTACCTGTGGCCACCATAGGAGTGGTCGAATCCTGATATCCTGCCCAAGCTGGCTTTAGGTACAGAGACCATAAGATAATATTAAATGATAGTAAGATGGTTGCTGATTTCTGTCCTTCTTATTGTTATGCAGGATAGTCATGCAATGATTGTTATTGCGTGAGGCAGAGCGTTTGGGATAAAGGAATCAGAAGAAAAGAGAAAAATGAAGAGAAGTGTGTGGGAAATGGTGAACAGTAAGGCGTGCATATGAGTACTTTTTAACTTCTCTTTTTATTTTTAACTTTCTGTTTTCAAAACATTGCTTGAATCATATGCTATTGATCTCAAATGCAGATGGTTTAATTGGGAGCCCTGTCATTTGTCCTAGCTTGATATAATTGCACAGTTGCTTCTTCTTTTGCAGTGTTTGTCGAATCCTGTCTACATGCAAAAACATACAAACACTGTTGGTTATTGATAGCCTCAAGTACCCACACCATTTTTCTCCTCTCTTTCTGTCTTCTGCACGTCTTCAAAAACACAAAAACCCAAAAACACACACATGTGCACAGAGCCAAGAATTTGCTTGTTAGAAGTTTGTTACTAGAGCTGAGCCTTGTAATTGACTAACCTCTGCTCTGCCGCTCTCCTCTGCTTTGCTCATTTTCGTCAGTTCAGTCCAAAACTCTCAAAGAAATGTGAACTTTGCTTGAACTCCCTTCTCAGAGAGACACTGAGAGTGAGGGTGTGACAAACATAACTTATGTTAGTTAATAAACTGCACATGCACAGTGTACTGTCAAAGTGTTATTATCCCATGTGCTGAGGTAAAGAGTGAGGTAAAGAAAAGCCAAGAGGCAGAGAGAGGGAGAGAAACATGATGAGGGATTTTGAAAAATAGCCACAAGCTATCTTTAAATTACTGAATGTTGTAATTATACCTGACCCTCTATCATAAATCCTATCAGAGTAAACTACCTTTTATTTAATTTGTGGGATGTCTAAGACTTTGGATTCATGATTTTCCTGTGTATCTTTTAAGTAGTGAAGGTAACCAGGACATCCACTCTGCAATGTCTGCAACAATGAAGTTAATCTTAAAAAGTTCACTGCAGTAAAAAAACACCAGGACACCTCAAACTAAGGGAAATCCATTACTGTACTGTATAAATGGCACTAAGGTAAAGACACAACAGGAACTCTTCACAGTGAAATAGGCAGTGGTATGCTACATGTTCATTTACATATCAACCTTTGACTTTACAAGTGTAAAAGACGTAATCAGACCAAAGTTGCCATGGTTTTCAACCAAGCACGAAGGCAGCAATGCAGCTGAACTTTGCAGTTAACGGAAAAGAAATAATCTGGCTGCTAATTATGCACGTAAAGCAACAACTTTGATGCAATTTAAACAATATCTAAACATTTTTTCTAGGACAAAACACTTTGCTTTATTGCCAAGAGCTAAGTGAAAATATTGACACTGCTCTCACCTGATACAATTTGCATGAGCTTAGGTTAGCACAACACACCTGCCTTGATCCATAAAAAACTCTCACCAGCACCACTAGAGTTCATTAATTAACTTGTTTGATTAACTGGTTTGCTTAAACAGCAGAAAACCTGCCTATATAATTATTATGGAAGTGCATATAACATAACATCCTGCTTTGGGCACTTTTTGTGTCATTTCAATGCATTTCAATGCTTTGCATCATTTTGCTAAGTCAAATTATATAGACTTAAGGGTCAAGTTAAAGCTAAGGTTTTTTTAATCAACACTTTATAGCAATAAACCAAAAACTCAAAAAGCTAAAAATATGTTGCCATAACAACCAAAATAACTTAAGTAAATTAGAATGTTGTCCAACCAGGCTGAACCTGTTTGAAATCGAATTAGCTTCTTCTCTTCTTCGAAGTTTGGGTTCAGTAATTGTGTATTTAAGAGAAATAAAGTATATAGCATTTTTGTTAATATCAATATTAATAATATGAAAAGCTTTTCAACTGTTTCCAATAGCTATACAATCTAGATCACTCCCTTCCTGTTAATTATATTTACATTACACTTTCACAGGTATGGAGTCAGTTGTGTTATTATGATATTGTTGCTTACTGTGTTTAATATGAATGTGTAGGGATGCTTAATTATGATTATGTAATCTTGTAAGTTTGTTTATACAACAACTCTAAAGAGAAAAGCTTTAAAAACTCAACAAACTCTAGAGAGAAAAATCATCAGTTGATATAACAGTCATCATTTTAGATGTATATCTACCACCTAAACCTTTTGGTCCATCATACAATTTTTATAACATGGAAAACAGTATGCTGAATGGCTTTTTTTGTTATGTTTTACTTTAAAAATGGTGTACATTTGGATGGTAAAAGTTGCATAGCAAAACATTTACCATTTATTACAGACAAAAATCGCTGGAAAAGAACTGACCTCTGTTTTGATAGGGAATGCCTTTCTGTTGAGCCTGCAATGAAGGCCACATGTTAAATCCAGTTTTAACCCCTACTCTGTCAGGGCACTAGCAACACATGAACCTAAAATCTGAAAACTGGATTTGACAAGAAAAAAAAAAGAAATCTTATATTTCCATACATTTCAATATAGTGACTGCTTTTCCGCGATAATAAAAGTTAACAATTTGATTGCACAAGACCATAAACTACATATTCATGCATGCTATATGGCGTAATGTGTATACATGGCACTCACCACTAGACTGTGAAAACTTAGCTCAGTCATGTCTCTCCCTGCAGGACAATAAAGATTCAACAGCACCAGACACTGCAACTCAACAAGAATAGAGGCGCTAGTGGGAAAACTCAGTGTTTTAGTTTATTATTGAATTAAATGTTCAGTGGTTTTGTATTTCATGTAGCCTAGAAAGTTAGGGTGAACAGTGCAAGATTAAAATAATAAGGGTAACAGGAAAGTCATGCTAAAACAAAAATCTTTCAGGAACAAAATTAGGAGCTATGAAATGAAGCTGGCATGTGGACTTGACAAAAATAAAGTCTTTAGGTCTCTAGACACAAGAGTCAGAGAAACTGAGAATAGCTCTGCAATGTTTCCCACATCATTTTTAATAAATGTAACTAACCAGGAACACACTCACTAGGGAAAAATGGGAAACAGAGGTGTGTGTGTGTGTGTGTGTGTGTGTGTGTACAGCATGTGCAAGTTGTCTAAATTATGTTTCTACATATATGTGACTTGTGCACAGACTCCTTCTCAAAATGAATATGCAATGCATGTGTCAAGAGTGCTGTTTCCTGCTGGGACCGACATTCAAATTTTGAAAAACAGGCCTCAAAGTCATCATCCGTGACATATTTTACAAACACTAACGCTTAAATTTGCTGTGGGAAGTTTTTGTCTCCACTTTCTGACAGTGAGAATAATCAAACAATCACTGTGCTTTTGGAGGAGTTGCAAAAACACAGTTCCATTTCTCAAACATTGATGTAGAGTAAATGAAATAGCTAAATAACCTAGCAAAGTAATATTTAAAGAATTATCAACCTGTCCCCAAGCAGCAAAGCATCAAGCATGTCTGCCCTTAGCCCCTGCTCTTTTGTCATTGCTTTCCAACAAGAAAAAATAGCACCAAAGGTGCTTGTATGCACCATTGATGACGGCATGAATTCCAAGTAGCTGGAGCATCAAAAACATTTCTGTGGTTTTTATACCATAGGCTCTTTCATACTTCTAGTAGCTGTGGCTTACTCTGTCTCCATGGGGTTACTCTTCTTCCCAGCTCAGGCAAACCATTAGTATTGCAAAGGAATGTCACCACAGATAACAGATTTAAAACTTTGGTAAACTACAAAATATAGACAGATTTACCTGGTGCTGTTAGGCTTAATCAGCACTGTGTGAGGTTGTTTGGCAAAGACCAGAAAGTAATGGGCATTGTTCTGCACTGTAGCTTCAAAAAAAAAGAGATGAGATTTATTGTATAGTTCCTCATTATATTTGTTTAGAATCGAATTTAATAGCAGGTAAATGATAAGTTCAGTGAGATTCAATTCGAACATGAACTTGACATTAAGCTTAAATTTGCTTAAATTTCTAACACTAAGTCAATTAAGTCAGTCAAAAGTATACATTTTCCTCACAAGTCAATACTTTCGATTTAATGTCCCTTAAGTGAAAATTTGAGGTTTTGTCTTATAAATTTTGACAGGGGAAAATTTTGAATTGTCATGGGAATTTTGTTCCTTGTGAAAAACACATTTTCCTCTTTTTTACTTTTTTGTTTGTTTATTTATTTGTTTGTATTTTCTCTGTATTATTGTAGGGTCTTTACCTTACAATATAAAGCACCTCGAGGCAACTGATTTGGCACTATAAAAATAAAACTGAATTGAATTTAATCAAATTTGTTTGTTTTTCTGTTTCAATATAGTCCAGCCTGTTTTACAGGACAGAAAAATCCCTTTTAACACCTTTTCCGCAATTCAGTGTATAGGAATGCCTTACTGTGTTGCAAAAGAGGTCCTCTCTGCTGCTGTTTTTGATTCTCTAAGTGGAAAGAGGGGGTAAAGTATCAGTCATGTTTATAGAGAACTGTGATTCAGAAAGTAATTTTATTATCAGTCATGATGAGAGCCAGAGAGACAGAGAGCTCCAGATGACAGCATGCAACACATCCTGCTGTAGAACTGAAGTCAAAGACCCCAAACCACCAAGTCTATTAGCAATCCAGCTTCCCTTACATGCCTTGAAATAATTAGTCACAAAGTTGCCATCCCCGCCAAATCTTGCAGATCAGGGTGCTGTGATAAATCCCACTGGAAGAAAACTTGATGTGGGATTGTTTCCCTGATCTTCTAAATTTGTGTATGGCAACTTAATTGCGTCTGAACGCTAAACTTGTGTAGTGTTTTACTACTTTGGTTACTCCATGCTGGCAGAATGCTTGCTTCACTGCACTGGTGGGGGAAAACCTTTTTATTTGTGGCTTCTAATTCTTTACTCTAGCCTACTCATAAAGCACTGAGATGAGTGATATCATGTGGTGTTCATCAACCAGGGAGCTTTTTGTTATACTTTATAGTCATTTAAATAGAACGATTAAAGTCCATGACACACAGGCAAGGTTGGACAGCAATGAGAACCAGCAATTTTAAAACGCCTCAGCTCTTCATACTTTTACAGTGCTCAAGGACCTTCAGATTTACCAAACTTAAACTTTGCAAGCCCACAGCATCCAGCTTACATCTTGTACTGTTTTCAGATGGTTGAGATGCTCCCTGAAAAAAAGTGCTTTCTGGGTTCTGAGAAAATTATCTACCCAGATGATGTAAACAGGGGTAGTTACTAACTGGAGTTTGCGTGCGGACTTGCATTTTGAAGCACTGAGCTGAACATTTTGGGCTGTTTCCATCTTATTTTTTGAATCCAGGTGGATCTGACCATGAAACCAAAGACACAGACTATCACTATCATTAACTAGACTGTAAATCTATCAGGAAATTGTTTACTGAGGTCACAGATCAAGAGAGCAGTTGGGTGGTTTTCCCATAGGCTTCTATGAAATCTGACTTCCTTTTGCAACTAGAAGAGGTGCCCACTGTTGGTCATCAGACAAAAATGCAGGTTCACTTCAATTTTTTTACACTTGGAGGCCACATCTATCCTTTATACCTATAGATCAAAAAGTATTCAGTATAGCTACAAGCATGGAGTGGGCCAATTATGTTGCTGGTTGCATTATAAGAAGTGCAGTATTAGGCATTCTGGATCTTTACCCAGAATGGGGTTATACGTGGAAAGATATCTCAGCAACTATGGCTTTAATTTTGGACTGTTTTGTCAATATGTCTGCCTAATTTTATGGAAGTGAAATCAGTAGAGCACACCTTAAATTAAAGAATGGAAGGAAAGGGAAAACAAACCTGTCTGAAGGTAAAGGATATATCTAAAAGTTTGAAATGAAGAGTCAACGCACGTGATTGTGTATAGTTATACAAGTCATGGACTGGTTTAAGAATAACAGGTCAGAGGTAATCTAATGGACTTCATTATTATAAATCTTATTATTAATAATATTATTATTTTTAAATAAAAGAAAAAAAACGAATTTCTGCAGTTTGGGTATCCGCTTATAAACACCATCACCTTTCCTATTCTCTTTTTTCCTTTGTCCACTCCATAATCATATTAATCGCTCTCTCTTTAACCATAAAGGCAATCCCCTAAAATCAAACACAAAACAAAGTTTTGGTTTTGCGCTACATTTCTTCTTCATCCCCCATCCTCATCCTCAGCACCGCTCCTCAGAGGGCGCAGGCTAAGTGTTTCAGGTTTTCTTATCTAGAAGGATCTCTATCCTGCTTTAACGAGGCACTTGACCTCCTTCGACACTCTCCTGCTCCCCGAGTGACGCAAAAAAAGTGGGCTGGCAAAGCGCTAAGTGCAGTAGTTTAGAGGACTATCTGTGCGCACCGAAATATCACTACTCTAGCAGACTTCATTTAGAGCGCCTATATAGGTTCAGCCGTCTCTCTCGGATGTTATACCAAAGCAAAGACCTTGTTGGCGGAGATACCGGCGTGAGAACGGATGTGTTTGAGAGGCTAAATAGTGACTTTTCCTCAGACTTGTAGCAACCCCCTTCATTCATTAAGTTGGGAGGTTGATGAAACTTTTCCTGAATGAGTATACCGCCGCTGGCTGGCGCATCTGGATTCAGGGTAGTCGGAGCTGTCAAATCCAGCGATAATTTTTTCAGCCGGACCCACCTCTCTTGAGTTTTTTCTCCTTTTTTGAAACTTTGTGGCGAAATATTGGAATTTGTTTGAATCAACTCTTAATTTTTACAACTTTTTTTTATTGCAAGACACAAAAATGGAACACTCAGTCCTCAGAATGACGTGCGTCTTGGTGGTTATCTGTCTCTTGGATAAAAGGTGAGTGAAATTAATACGGAAAGTAGCAATTCTTGCTAAATTAGGTCAAGCTGCTAGTTTAATGCAATTAAAGAACATCTTTCATTGCTTGTTTTAACCCTTCTTATTTTAACTTAAATCCCATTATTTGCTAACAGTTGGATGTTGTGAATAGATGTCAGATTTATCCACATAAAAGTTGTCTTTCATTCATTCGAGTAAATGTTAAGTCACAATTTTCAAGGAAACACAACAGGTAGCAACAGAAGTCTAACTGGAATTGCAAAGCCACAAAGAGCAATGCCACCTTGAAAGTATAACATGCAATAGAATAACATGCAGTGACAAGTTGTATTATTGATTTATTTATCTTTGTCAATCCAAAGCTACTTGTTACTTAGATAAACAGGATAGGGTGTTTTTTTTTTTTTCTTTCTTTGATTCTTTGAGAAGCTCTGCAGAAGAGACTTTTGCAGAAGTTACACGTGCTTACGAGACTATGGAAATAAGCAGCGTGTATGTGCGTGTAAATGCAAACTCTTCCGTACACCTGGTTCCCTGTGCATCTGGAAATGTGCTTGAGCTTGTATGTCGCTATATGTGTTCGCCTGGGCTCCTGGCTGCATGTGTGGTTGTGTGCTTTAGGCACACACCGAGACACAGAACCTGTGTTTTACTTGTAAAGATAATGAAAAGAAAAGCAGGACACCTTTCAGCACTTCAAATCATCATGAGCGCATCATGTGTTTTCCTTATTACTGCTTTTGCTATTTGTCTGTGAAGCAAAAAAAGAGCTTTAGACGACTGTCAGCTGAATTGCTGCTGTTCACAAGATTGATCTGCAACAGAAGCTGAGACAGTTGAGTGCACTGAGACACACCTTACTGCTAATAACAATTTATGTGCTAAAGTATTTCCTCTAGTGTTTTTATGTGGTAGGTAAGTAGATTTTTTTTGTGTGTCTTAATTCATATGTGCTATTATAAAAACATCCTAGTTAAATGTGCATACATTTAAAGACTTTTATATTACATTAATTTATATTTATGGTAGGATACACGCATGATCATAAACTGAATCAATCTGAAAAGCAAAACATACTAACAGATTAAAGAGTACACTTCCCCTCCAAAACCGCCAGCATCTGGAGATGTTTTTATGAGCGTTACTACATAGTTTGTGTATTTTTGAGGTTTTACAGGAATCAGCTAAACCAGGGACACGTCAAGTCGTGGCAGGGTGCAATGGAAACTGGGTGTTGGGGTGACACCAAAGGAACATTAACAGAAACCTTTGTAGTCCTACTGTAACTAGACTTCAGTGACTAACATTAGTACACAAAACAGAAACAAAAGATTTGCTTTGTATGTTTATCTTGTCAGTAACCTGACCTATACTTGCATGCTCCATGCAGGGTAGACTCCAATGAAATCTTGGGCCTGAAGCTCCCCAACATCGACCCAATCCTGAATGCCAACACGGTGTGTCTGACACTGCCAGGTTTGACAAGGCGCCAGCTGGAGGTGTGCATGCGTAACCCAGACGTGACGGCTTCAGCAATCCAGGGAATCCAGATTGCCATCCATGAGTGCCAGCACCAGTTCAGAGGGCACCGCTGGAATTGCTCCAGCCTAGAGACTAGAAACAAAATACCCTATGACAGCATAGTCTTCAAAAGAGGTCAGTTTTGATGTATATCGTAATATGAGTTTACTTTTTATTTTCTGTCAATCTTGTACGCATTTTGCATCTCTTCCAAGAACAATGTGAAAACAAAACCTTCTAAAAGTCACAAAATATGCATTCTATCAAACCTACTAAACACTATTGTCTAAAGGGTTAAATTAGTTTAAAAGCTTGTTTTAGTAGGCTATGAAGGTTAAATGTCACCACAGGTTACCAAGCAAAAGTTTGCTTTTCAAACAGATTGTGGTTTCCTCCTCAACTGCACTTCAGTGAAGTACCTTGAAAGGAAAGGTTTAGAAAGATTAGCTCCTAAACAAGAGTTAATATAATTCTTCAAACAAGATTATGAAAAAAGATTGTTTTCCCCATAGTTATAATTTATCAGTGTTATCTCAGAAGCAAGTCCTCTAGATGATCAGGTTATCTCTGGTCCCTAGCAGACTGGTATCTACTTTCTAACCACCTTACTGTAGCTTCTCAATAACCCATTCAAAAGAGCAGGTAACTTCAAAAGCAGTTAGTCACCTTCAGATTACCAAGCCTCATGCATATCATTTTTCCTTGACGCTTTGTAGTGCTTGGAGCTTTGCAAGTCAGCCACAAAGGATGAAAGAGGATCTTTAGAGTTGGGAAGCCTTCAGATGGTGTCATCGCAGGTTATTGACTGGAAAAGGCATCAATTTCTTAGTAGCCTGAGCACCTGGATAGATACAACACACAATGTGGTTGGTAGTTTGAGTCTTGAGTTTAGCTGGCTTTCGATTTTACTTTCATCGTAGAAGTTGCAGAAAATTGGTTGAGATCCTCAATGTATATTGCATTGCCTTAGCTTTGTGAGTGTTAAAGCTTTGAGGCTGTAGCTGAAGTTTTTAAAGAAAAGTGTGAAAAACAGGCATTTTTTTATATTCTGAAGAGTGTTGTTTTAAGACACTAAAAATGAATTGTTGATGACTTTGGCTATCATAAAAAAAAATCAGAAATATTGGAGATCTTTCTTGGATTGTAGAAATAATTCATTTTATTTTTAATCATTTTGCAAAATAACCATCACACTTTTGCAAGAAAAAATGGTTTGTATCCCTCACTGAGGACTATATCTTATCACTGCCATGCAACAAAAAAAAAAAAATCATCTTAACTTCAGTAAATGCTTTCTCACCTCTGGTCTTACTTTCACTCCTAACTGACTCATTGAAAAGCTGTTTGTCATTATTAGTAGAGGCAGTTGCTGGTTGTCTGGCATCCCTGGTTTGCCTCGGGTGCAGAAACTCCAAACCACTGACATAAACAACCTCTTTAAATTGGGTGATTCATCTGTTACATGTCGATACGATCCCCTCTACAGAAGCTAAAAAATGGATACAAGTTGACACACTGCAGCCATCGTTGCATGCAGTTACTGTAAGCAGGAATGCTTAGAATAAGGCACGTTTTCAGGCATGGATTATACAGAATTGTAGAGATAAACACATGTATTTAGTGTAGCTCCTCTTGAAAAAAAAAAAATATACTCTCACACAAGGCTCATGTATACCAAACTGGTATTTTTTTGACATCATATACTGTAGCAACAAGTTTATCTATGGTTTTAAAAACTCAAAATTGAACAAAGTAGTTCCAACTGAAAAACATCCCTACTCAGATATGCTTGCAGGGCTTTCTCAAATCCTACATGTGATATTCTTAAAAGGTTTTTGAATAGATTATCAGGTGCTCTACATTTTAATATTTATTTTGGCATCACTGCATCAGATGGTGCTTGAATCCTCTCTGCTGATGGTTTATGATAACTTTTATGGGCCCATGTTCATTCCCATTTAGCCTGCATTAAAAACTAGGCTAAAGGGAGGGCCCGACAAGACAGAGACAGACAGAAAGAGTAAAATTGTTCCCTCTCGTTCTATGTCTTTCTATCTTTCTTTCACCATCTCTTTCTCTGTCACTGTGTCTCTGTGTTCCCTGGCTGGGCTGTTCCTAATGCTTTTTCTTTCCTTGCCAGTGCAAGTGCTTGTGAATTTGCTCTCAGCACTTTCCCAACTCTCCGAGGCAAAAGCATAAACCTGTTTAGTCGGTTTCTGTAACACAAAGTGACAGTTTCCTTTGAATCTTTAATTCATTTTGCCACTTCCTCTGCCATCAGTTCAGCCGGGCGTGCCACAGCCGGTGAATTATTTGTTAGATTGATTTGTTCCCTGTCTTCCGGGGGCTTGCGTTGCAGTGCCCAACTCAGAGCAGGTCAAGAGCTAAAACAGGCTTTCTAAGTATGAGGATGTGCCTAAGTGCCATCCCTCTCTCCTATCCCACTCAGTGTGGGTCAAGGTGGTTGGGTGGGGGGAGGGGGGTCTGATTCCAAGTCACTGAGTCAAATTATACATACAGTACAATTTAAGAGTGTGTGCATTTAAGTCTAGTGTGTATTCAAATGTATAATTGCTCTTATTCAAATATTAAATATTAAGGGAGCTATTATATAGAATTGTATGATATCAGTGGATCACATGCATTTTCTCTAAGAGTTAGAGAAGACTGAAAACAGAGATTAAAGAATTATGGATATTGGACATGAGAAAAATTATGATTGCCCAATATCAGCAGTTTGCTCAGAAGGTGTTTATGGCTTGTTTTTACTGCCTCCAGTTGGCAGCTTGTAGAGATGATGACTATCAGTGTACTTGCTTTCTGAAAATCAGCCTGCCTCTGCTCAACTCATTGAGTTATTTTAGAGGATGTTACCACTGGTGCCATATAATAATACCAGAGAAAACATCTTTATACAAGGAAGACAACATTTCAAGAAAGATTGCTCGTATAATTGGAGAAGTTATTTCAGTTAGCATTGCCATGTGGATAACTACTTTAGCTGGAAGCACAGCTTAGCAATCATCATTTGGAATGTGATGATATCCCGGAAACATCCTTTACCTTTTAGAAATCTGTACTTGTGTAAGTATACCAGGGGTATAGGAATCTTCTTGGCCAGTGTATGAATTTCTCACTAACTCATTGTTACTGGGCTGTCTCTGACTATTTATGCAAACAGCATTTATGGTGCAAAAGAAAATATATCCAGCATCCAACAACAAATGTGTAAAATCTCACTCCATATCTCACAAAAGTAAAATAATCAAGTTTTTATTTTCAAATATATTAATAGGGAAGTAACTTCAAACACTGCTAAAAGGGGGCAAATCCAGTTAATAGCTTTTTTTATTTGACTCCAACAACCAGCCTGAATCATTTCCCCTTCAAGCTCTGTGCTATAAACCCCTAAGTGGTTCCTTTTCATGTTTTCTTTACAAGTTTCCATTATAATCGTAGCTGTTTTCTAAAACAGACTGCCAGTGGGGCTGCTTTTACAGAACCTGAGGGTACCTTGATAGGCAGTAAGCTGAGATCTAACAACAAACACTGTAGAGCGCAAGAGTGCAAGTGAGTCTGTCACACTTTATCCTTCAATATTTATGGATTCCACAATTGGACATGGATTTTTGTCACAGAAGTATATCAATATGGATAGGGTGAAAGTGTATGTGTGTTTATATTTCCAGTGTATTTTTGTGTGTAAATGTAAAGAAAGTCTACTATAACATTGGTCTTATGCTTTACAGATCAGTCATGATAGTCACGGTAGAGATACACTCATTATATATGTCGCATGCAAGTTACACCATCAAGAAGAAAGAGATGCATTTAGCTCTAAAAGCAAAAGGAGTCACACATCATACGTGGATATTACATGCACACAGTCATTCATCTACCTCTTTTACATGGAGTAGTTCCTTGTGAGCCACTTTTAAATGGTTACAAGGCAAAAGCTGCAGTATGGCATAATGAGCCTGTCTAAGTTAAACACATGTACAGTTCATTTGGTGGCAAGTTGTCATCACAATAGATGAAATAACAGTTAATGAGTCAGTTGTCAAGTCAAGTCAATTGTATTTATATAGCACATTTTAAAACAACAAAAGTTTACCCAAAGTGCTTTGCAGGCACACTCATTTGCAATCTGGGTCACCAACAACCCAATTACAAAACATGGAACTCACATAAACAGACAACATAATAAAGACAATAACTGAAAAAGTCATCAGAAAATAAATAAAAATATATATTATATATATATAACTAAATTCTAACCATGGTTAAAAACAATGGTAAAAACAGTCAAATAAAGGAAAAATAGAAAACATTTACAATGAGCTTGACCAAACCATGAGGGACCTGAGAGTTGACTAAAAGCAACTGAAAATAGGTGTCTTTAGAAATATTGTCAGTTATTGAACAGGTTCCTATGTGAGAAGGCAGAGTATCCCAGAGCCTAGGGGCAATAATAGTAAAGACCCACTCGCCTTTAGTTTTTAGGGAAGAAGAAAGCACTGAGAGAAATTGTTGGAATGATAACGATAATCCATGGAGGGCTTTAAAAACAAATGATAACATTTTAAAATCTAGTCAAAACCTCACAGGTCGCCAGTGCAGCTGAGCTAAAACAGGAGTGATGTGCTGTCTTTTCTTTGTACCAGTTAAGAGTCGAGCAGCTGGATTTGGAATAATCTGCAAACAAGAGAGAGTGAATTTGGGCTATCCTACATACAGGGAGTTGCAGTAATCTAGCTGAGAGGTAATAAAGGCATTGATAACTGTCTCTAAGTCCTAATTAGTGACAAAACTGGCTTTAATTTAGTGATGGTTCTTAGTTGGTTAAAGCTGCCATTCAAAACACTCCTCATTTGATTGTTAAAAGTCAAGGAACTATCCATAAAAACACCAAGATTTTTAACCATAGTTGGGTGAAAGATCTATGGATGGAGAGAAGTTCAGAGGGGGGTGGGGGGAAGTGGGGGAGTCACAGGAAGGAGTCAGAGCTCTATTTAGTCACAGTGTGTGAGTACCCTATGAGTCCTCTGATGGGAGTGGTGAGGGTCTGTTCATGTTCAGCTGGTCCACTGAGACAAAGTACGCAAGTGTTTGGAACACTAATTGCTATTGTCCCAGATGTTTCCTCTTGTTTTATGAGTCTTGGCCTGTATGTATATAAGAATGTGAAAAAAAAACGCTCTGTGTATTGTTTATGATGCATAAAATAAAGAGTGCAATATGCAAACACATTAAGCATGTGACATACATTTCTATCACTAAAGTTAAAAGATTGTCTTAAACTGAGTTTCATGGTTAGGAAAACTTGAGTATGTAAATATTGTGTCCAGCACTTTCACAAGGTTACTGAGAGGAATAAATAGATCCACTTGGTATTTATAATGCTGTTTTGATTAAAAATGTACAACAAATAACATTTTCAAGTTAGTCATACAAATGTCAGATTAGATCAGTCACTAGCAAACTTCATTTTTCTATCCTCCTTTTACCCAGTAATTTTTTCAGTTCACCTGATACTTTGGCTTCACATTTATAATGATGTATTCTGCTTGCAAGTTATTTGAAATTCTTAAAGTTCTTAAATTTCATCTTAAAGTTTAAGAACTTCATCTTAAAGTAAAACACTTGGCTCTATAGCAGCTTCTTGAAAGTTCTATGGCCCATTGCATTACAGTAAAGTCAACTGTTGTGTGAATTACGTGTGATTCTTATGTCACTTTGTACATAGCAGTAAAACACTGAGCACCACTTTTAAATGAAAACATCTTTCCATTTCCAAACCATTTCCTGGTTCTGACACTTCTTATAATCTTTTACTTTCCCATTAGCTTATAACAACATTACTATACTCTCCCTCTACCTACAGGTTTTCGAGAGAGTGCCTTTGCCTATGCCATTGCAGCAGCAGGAGTGGTGCATGCAGTGGCCAATGCCTGCTCCATGGGCAAACTGAAAGCATGTGGCTGTGACGAGAAGAGACGTGGGGACGAGGAGGCTTTCCGTATCAAACTCCACCGCTTGCAACTTGAGGCTATCCACCGAGGGAAGGGTATGGTACACGGTGTTATGGAGCACTTCCCAGCTGACCTGCCAGGGCCCCAAGACTCCTGGGAGTGGGGCGGCTGCAGCCCCGACGTGGAATTCGGAGAGAAGTTCTCACGGGATTTCCTGGATGCCCGTGAGACTTACAAAGACATCCATGCTCGTATGAGGCTGCATAATAATAGAGTTGGGAGACAGGTGAGTGAAAAGTGGGATGTTGTGTCTGTGTATGTGTGAGTGTACGTGTGATTTGTGCCCCACAATCACAGTAAAATGTCATTTTCAGTTGTTATGAAAGCTTTAAAGGGTCATGGATTGTCTTACACAAGTGTTTTACATCGCATTATGAGAAATTTAGGTTCATGTGGTTATTGGGATTGAGTCCTGCCTGGAAGTAAAATGAATGACATTGCACCAGCTACATATAAATAATTTCTGAAGATTTAAAGAACTGGTAAAATAATGGCTAAGAATAAAAGTAGACAGGTATTCTGAAGCCTCTACCCTTAAGCCTTAGCATTAATGTGTTATGTTATATGGTCACAGGGGACATCACATCAAAAGCATGTATAGAATAACCAGTAGAATCTCATTAAAAAATATTTTGTCCCACAATAACTATCCCACAATGACTATCAAAAAGTTGGCTATCAGTTTGTGATCTTTGATGTTAGTATTCACAAGCAACTGGTACACCCAAAACGGCATCATCAACAGTTCAGAGGAAGCCTTTGTCTTTTAAATGCTTTCCCAGTGAAGAGCAAAACAAGTGTTTGGTTAAGATGCCTGCAATAGGAATTTCCAATATTCTTCTTTTATGCTTTAACACACATCTGTAGGGATTAGTCCCAGCTTAATTGAAACTGCAGTTCATAGCATATTGTGAAGGTGATCAAAATAATTGAGTGGCACTTAAAAAAGAAATCATTTCAAGTTCACTTCAGCACTGATTGATGGTGTTATTAAGGGTAAAAGTAACACTAGCTTAAATGGTTTTGATGTATTAGCAGAATACTTGAAAAACAATGTCTAAATGTAAAGGTTCGGTAGGAAGACTTATTGTTTTAGTTTCTTCAGAGAAAAAATAACTTCACCATCAAGTCAGTCATCTTCTAAGAGAGAGGGCAAGTTGTCAGCTTAGATGAACTGCTTTGTCAAAATGGTCGTCATATCCTGCTTGTCATGTTAATTAGCCTCAGATCAGCCAGGATGTCACATTGAGTAATAGTCATCCAAAACACATGGGGTCTTTGTGTTATTTATGACATGCCACAATACACTGAATGAAATGTATCTGTATTTTAGAAACTTTGTAACATTTTGAGCATTTTTAGCTGACTAGCTCTCAAACAATGGGATAGAAAGATGTAAATGACTGTGATAAGCAGCAGCAATGTCCAGCACTGTGGGAGAACAGAGACAAGAAGCAGCGTAAATTGCTCATTGTTCCCTGTTTCCTCCAGAGTAATTTGGGAATGTATCTTTTCATCAGTTTACTTCTGGTTTCCTTGATTATGCAGACAAAACACAAATGTGGAGTGTGTTAGCTGCACTCAACAACAGCACGCCTCCCTGTAGTAGCGCACGTGGTAGAAAGAGTAATAGAGGTGACATAACCTCCAGTCAATACTGTGGAAATGGGAGTAAACAGAAATGGAGGCTGAAATGAAATGAGTAATGAATTAAGAATTCAAGGAAATAGATTAATTTGTCTTTTGAGTCATTTTTAATCTTAATGAAACATTTTGAGGTAGCAAACTGACACATACATAATTTTATTGCCAAGGTTTGATTTTGATTTTTTTTTTTTTTGCCATTCCAGATTTGATCCTGTATTTTCTTTCTTTTCTGTCAGTCTTTTGCAGTAGTGTATTCATTCTGAAATGCAGTTTAACAAGACAAAACTCACTTCTTGTGAGCTGTGGTTTTGAGTTCTAATATTATATATTAAAAAGGGCAAACTAATGGGTTTTAAAAACTAGCTGTTGCAGTGTCGTATTTATAATACATACAATACACTCACTGGCAGCTTTCTTGGGTACACTTACTAATACTGAGTCATACCCCTTTTTTCCTTCAAAACTGCCTTAATTCTTTGTGGCATAGATTGAACAAGGTGCTGGAAACATTCCTCAGAGATTTTGGTCCATATTGAGATGATAGCATCACACAGTTGCTGCAGATTTGTTGGCTGCACATCCATGATGGGACACTCCCGTTCCACCACATCCCAAAGGTGCACTATTGGATTGAGATCTGGTGACTTTGAGTACAGTGAGGCCATTTGAGTACAGTGAACTCACTGTCATGTTCAGGAAACCAGCTTTAGATGATTTGAGCTTTGTGACATGGTGCGTTATGCTGCTGGAAGCAGCCATCAGAAGATGGGTACACTGGGGTCAAAAAGGGATGGACATGGTCAGCAACAAAACTCAGGTAGGCTTTGGCATTTAAACTATGCTCATTTGACACTAAAGGGGCCAAAGTGTGCCAAGAAATTATCTCTCACATGAATATACCACCATTAGCAGAAGCCTGAACCGTTGATAAAAGGAAGGATGGATCCATGCTTTTTTGTTTTTTACACCAAATTCTAACCCTACCATCTGAATGTCACAACAGAAATCAAAACTCATCAGACCAGTCAATGTTTGTCTAGTCTTCTATTGTCCAGTTTTGGTGAGCTCATGTGAATTGTAACCTCAGTTTCCTGTTCCTAGCTGACATGAGTAGAACCTGGTGTGGTCTTCTGCTGTTCAAAGTTTAAGGTGTTATGCATTCAGAGATGCTCTTCTGCATACCTTGGTTTTAACAAGCAGTTATTTGAGTAACTGTTGCCTTCCTATCAGTTTGAAGCAATCTGGTCATTCTCCTTTGACTTCTGGCTTTAACAAGGCATTTTCACCTAGAGAACTGCTGACCACTGGATATTTTCTCTTTTGCAGACCGTTCTCTGTAAATCTTAGAGATAGTTTTGTGGGAAAATCCCAGTAGATCAGCAGTTTCTGAAATACTTAGACCAGCCCATCTGGAATACCATGTTAAAAGTCACTTAAATCACCTTTATTTCCCATTCTGATGTTCGATTTAAACTTCAGCAGGTTGCCTTGACCATGTCTACATGCTTAAATGCACTGAGTTGTTGCCATGTGAATGCACTGAGTTGTTGCCGTATGATTGGCTGATAAGATATTTGTGTTAACAAGCAGTTGAACAAATGCACCTAATGCAGTTGCTGGTGAGTGTATTTTATATACAGAAATGCCCACCTCCCCTCCTCATTTCCATCTCACCATACACATGCACAGACACACACGTAAAATCAATGCTATCTATAGTAAATAGTATAGTATAATATAGTAAATAGGAACATACCCATTCCCATTACAGTACAATGGAAAAGTGTTTGCCCCCTTCTTGATTTCTTAATTTTGTACAAATTTGTCACACTTAAATGTTTCAGATGATCCAATAAATTTTAATATTACACAAAGATAACCCAAGTAAATATAAAATGCAGTTTTTAAATGATGATTTCATTTATTAAGGGAAAAAATGATCTAAACCTACCTGGCCCTGTGTGAAAAAGTAATTGCCCACTCAACCTAATAACTGGTTGTGCCACCCTTGGCAGCAAGAAATGGAATCAAGCGTTTTGTGATAATTGGCAATGAGTCCTTTGCATCGCTGTGGAGGAATTTTGGCCCACTCTTCTTTGCGGAATTGTTTTTAACTCAGCCACATTGGAGGGTTTTCAATCGTGAATGGCCTTTTTAAGGTCATGCCAAAGCATCTCAATCTGATTTAAGCCCCAACTTTGACTAGGCCACTCCAAAACCTTCATTTTGTTTTGTTTTTTTAGCCATTCAGAGGTGGACTTGCTGGTGTGTTTCCAATCATTGTCCTGCTGCATAACCCAAGTGCGCTTCAGGGCATGAACTGATGGCTGTAGATTCTCCTTCAGGATGTTCTGGTATAGAGCAGAATTCGTGAGTTTATCAATTACAGCAAGTTGTCCAGGTCCTGAAGCAGCAAAGCAGCCCCAGACAATCATATGAATATATATGAAATGCTGTGTTAGTTTTGTGCAGATGTAACAGGACTCAAACCTTCCAAACAGTTCAGCTTGTGTCTCGTCAGTCCACAGAATATTTTCCCAAAAATCTCAGGGATCATCAAGATGTTTTTTGGTAAATGTGATACAAGCCTTTGTGTTCTTTTTGGTCAGCAGTGGTTTTCTCCTTGGAACTCTCCAATGGATGCTGTGTTTGCCCAGTCTCGTTCTTATTGTTGAATCATGAACACTGACCTTGACTGAGGCAAGTGAGGCCTGCATTTCTTTAGATGTTGTTCTGGGTTCTTTTGTGACCTCCTGGATGAGTCGTCGATGCGTTCTTGGGAGTATGTTTCATAGGCCGGCCACTCCTGGCACGGTTCCCCAGTGTTCCAAGTTTTCTCCATTTGTGGATAATGGCACTCATTTTTGTTCACTGGAGTCCCAAAGCCTTAGAAATTGCTTTGTAGCCCTTTTCCAGACTGATAGATGTCAATGACTGTGTTTCTCAGTTGTTTCTTTAGATTGTGGCATGATGTGTTGCTTTTTGAGATCTTTTAGCCTACTTCACTTTGTCAGACAGGTTCTGTTTAAGTGATTTCTTGATTCAACAGGTCTGGCA
>VUQS01064156.1:0-13785 GCA_015108495.1 Heterochromis multidens
CGCTTTTCTCTTTAAAAAAAAAAAAAAAATAACCTTTTATAGGTTTAAAAAAAAAAAAAAAGGCACCACTAACGACAACACTGAAGTCTCTCTATAACTCTGAACACTTACTCCTGGTGCTCACAGTAGTCCCAGTCGTGTCTCTCATGCTTGCAGGCCAGGAAGTTGGGCCAGTTGTCCCTCTTGCACTTCATGAGTTTCAGGAGGTAATGGGCACAGTAGTCCCTCTGCTCCAAAGGCAGCTGGGCCAAGTTCATCTGTTCCTGGGTCGCTATCATCTCTGACAAAGGGACACAAGTTTTCAGTCATCGTCCAGTCAGACAGCCTGATGTTTGAGTGCTGCTTGCAAGAAAAAGTAAGTAGTTTGATCACAATTATAGACAAACACAATCTGCCTAACCTATTGAAAAAAACTGAGAAATCAGTTAAAGTGCAGGCTGAAAAAAAAGTCCGACATCTTCAAGAGCTCACGACGAAGTAACAATAACACATTACTGCTCTTAGCACAAAGCTACGTCAGCTAACGTTTGACAGGCCAAGGAAGCTGCTAATAAACCAACTACAGTCCCAATTAATTAAAAATAAAAGTAAAGGAGGCCGAGCTGGTAGCTGCAGACCAACCTCTCTCTTTCCTCTCTGCGAAGCCGAACTGCGGGTCGAACTCGAATTTCTTCGCCGGGTCCGGTTCGGTGTCCCTCTCGGTGACATACCTTCTGACCAGGTGAGCTCCCATGACACCGACCAAATGTACGTACTGTTGAAATTAATAAATTCTGGTCGCTTTTTCTTTAGCGATACTGAAATCTTTACAGAATTATTTTATCTTCCATTCGGTCACCTCCACAAGCCTCCTGCTACCACTTCCGCCTGTCACCGGAAGAAAACAGCTAACCTGAGCGAGTCGGGAAACTAGATAAATGACAAGGGTTCCGCTTGTAACGCGTCCCCACACCCACAATGTGCTATTGTTTCTACACATACTTCACAAGTAAAGATGATTTTTCATTGTGTTGATGTGTTTCTCATTTGAATCTCACAACTCATCAAAGCAGTTTGTGCTTTTGTCAGTCAGAACTGCAGATCTGGCACTTACCTAAATACTGTCCAGCCCTTAGTGGTCATCGTCGGTGGCCACTAAACATATAGTGAGGGTGCTTTCAATCAAATCAAAATTTGTTTTTTTTTGTTTTGTTTTCAAATATGTATTAAAGAAGGCCAGTCACACACACTGTCAGTGGTAGTAATGAAACTGCCGTTCAGTTGAAAGCAAACAGAAACACATGCTCTCAGTCTTTTTGTAGGTTTGTTTTCTTATGCACATAGTATCAGGGGTGATTTGCGACAAAAAGGGAAGATTTACAAGACAGTAGTGAGACCTGCTATGATGTATGGTTTGGAGAATGAGTACATCAGAGGGACAGCTCGGGTTGAGTGCTTAAGTGCAAGGCTGAGATGGTTTGGACATGTGCAGAGGAGGTTGAAGACGGAGCTGCAAGGCAGGAGGAAAAGAGGAAAACCTCAGAGATGTAGTGGATGTAGTGAAGGAGGACATGCAGAGGGTTGTTGTGACAGAATAGGATGCTAGGTGTGAAAGTTTTGCATGTATCAATGAGCTTTTCTCAGTTTCCGCAATTGTATTGTGTAGTTTCAAATAAATCATTCATATTTCATGTTTGTGCATGAACACTTTTTTCCATTTTACTACTACATTTCACTACTCTTGCACTACTTGGTAAGACTTTGATAAAAGTATAAAACCACTTTAAAGTCCTAAAATGGTGGTGAAAGGGTTTTTATTAATTGGTGACAGAGTTGAAGTGATTTACTGGCTTTGCATGTTTTGACATATGTGAAAAAGGTTTTGACTGTTTTAGTGTCTCTTGCACAGTTGAGTCTGTCTTAACTGTTTTGAGGGCTGCATTAAGTGTGGTGAGAATGACATCAAAGCGATCCAAATAAACTGTGATTAAAATATATTTCTGTTGTATTTAAATCTCTCAGTGTTTTAGTAAGCAATAACACTAGAGTTTTGTCTTTTATATTTGTGATTAGTTTTACATTTCTTCTCCGTGATTCACCACCTTAGTAGTGGAGGGGTTTGCGTGTCCCAGGGATCCCAGGGGCTATGTTGTCGGAGGGCTTTTGCCCCCTGGTAGGGTCTCTCCTGGGTGAGGGGCCAGACAAAGAGCGATTCAGACGACCCTTATGAGAGAAAGACCAAGGCAACAGTTTACCCTGCCCGGGATAGGGTTACCGGGGCCCCACCCTGGAGCCAGGCCTGGGGAGGGTGCTTTAGGGAGAGCACTTGGCCTTAGCCCATGGGGCCCAGCTGGGTGTAGCCCAAAGAGGAGACATGGGCCTGCCCTCCTGTAGGTCAACCACCCACAGGAGGCGCCGTAGGGGTCGGGTGCAGTGTGTGTTGGGCGGCAGCCAAGGGTGGAGGCCCTGGTGGACAGATCCCCAGATATCAAGGCTTGCGATTGGGACAGACAGATGGGAAAAAGACTTTTGGACGGCCTCAAAGCAATCCTGGCAAACCGTCAGGTGACTCAAGAGGGGAAAGCAATGCTCTACTCACATGGTGTATAGTGCGGGTGGGGCGTTGCTGACTTGGATATAGTCGGGCAGTGGAAGGAATACTTCGAGGACCTCCTTAATCCCACTGTCACACTTCCTGTTATGGAAGCAGACTCTGGGGATAAGGGCGACGACTCAGCCGTCACTGGGGGCGAGGTCACTGAGGTAGTTAAACTACTCTATGGTGGCTGGGCTCCTGGGGTGGATGAGATTCGCCCTGAGTTCCTGAAGGCTCTGGATGTTGTAGGGCTGTCTTGGTTGACACTCCTCTGTAATGTCATGTGGACATCTGTGGCAGTGTCTCTGGATTGGCAGACTGGAGTGGTGGCTCCCATCTTTAAGAAGGGGGACCAGAGTGTATGCTCCAGCTATAGGGGGATCACACTCCTCAGCCTCCCCGGGAAGATCTTTGCTACTGTAAAGGAGAGTTTGTCTATTAGTTGAACCTCAGATTCCTGGTCACGGAACGCTGGACCAGCTCTCTATCCTCTCAAGGATATTTGAGTGTGCGTGGGAGTTTGCCCAACCAGTCTACATGTGTTTTTTGGACTTGGAGAAGGCATTTGACCGCGTCCCTCGGGGTATCCTGTGGGGGGTGCTGTGGGAGTATGTTGTGTCTGGCCTGGTGTTATGGGCCATTCTGTCCCTGTACAACTACAGCGTGAGCTTGGGCAGCGTTGCCGGCAATAAGTCGAATTTGTTTCCGGTGGGTGTTGGATTCCACCAGGGCTGCCCTTTGTCACCGATTCTGTTCGCAATTTTTATGGACAGAATTTCTAGGTGAAGCCAAGTGGCAGAAGGTGTCTGCTTTGGTGGCCTCAGAATCTCATCTCTGCTTTTAATGGATGATGTGGTCCTTTTGGCTTCATCAGGTGGTGGCCTCCAACTGGCACTGGAGCAGAGTGTGAAGTGGGAGGTATCAGCCCCAAGTGGAGGAGTTTAAGTATCTCCCTTAGCGATAGGGTGAAGAGTGTAGTTAATCTAGAGGGGCTCAGAGTAGAGCTGCTACTCCGCCACATCGAAAGGAGCTAGTTGAGGTTGTTTGGGCATCTGACTAGGATGCCTCCTGGGCGTCTTTTGGGTGAGGTGTTCTGGGCATGTCCTATCAGGAAGAGGCCTGGGGTAGACCCAGGACACGCTGGAGAGATTATATCTCTTGGCTGGCCTGGTAACGCCTCGGTTTTCCCCTGGATAAGGTTGGAGGAGGTGGCTGGTGAGAGGGAGGTCTGGGTTTCTCTGTTTGGGCTGCTGCCCCCACTACCCGGCCCCAGATAAGTGGAAGAAGATGGATGGATGGATGGAATGATGGATGGATGGGTTTTGTTGCTTGTTGTTTGTTGCAGAAATAACAAGAACAAAAAGTAAATACATTTTCTGTACATTTTTACTTCATTTGTTTTCTGAGTGCACAATATGTTTTCATGTAATTTGTGCTTTTTTTTAGAGGTTTACTCTTATTTTTTTCATATTTATCATTATTATTCTTTTAGATTAGTGTTAGTTAATTGTAATAAGTGAGAGTGTATAAATGTAGGGACCCTGAAACTGTAGCATCTAAATTGGGGCTTTTCCTAGCTAAGAATGGGGTTCTGGAGGTGACTATGCACTTAAGTACAGTCCCTCCATATACAGTCAAGGTCTGTGTTACCTCCTTTGGCAGAAACCGATGCATTTTCCTGGCATTTTTGACCATTTGATAAATAAAATAGCAATAACACTTGTGTAAATTAAATTCCAGTTATTTCTTGTGTGTGTGTGTGCTTTTGTTGGGAACCAGAAAATTCCTCCAGGCAGGTGAAATTCTGTAAGCACACATTAAGCATTATTCATTTTACTATTTAAACAAAAATGCAATTCATTTAAACTGTAACACGGCAAAATGACCTGCGTGAAAAAGTTCTAATATGATATTATTTGGTACGCAGTACAAAATAAAATCCAAGCTGTGAGGTATACATATGAAGTTTTTATTAATTTCTTAACTCATACGCACAAAAGTGCAAACTGATCATAGTGACAACCAAAGCTTTTTATGTTTATTAGGGTCACAAGATTATTTGTTTTATACATCCATGTGAAAAGGGAAGTTTTCATGGGACTCTCTGCATCCCTGTGAAAAACTAAGTACACCTTTACTGGTTCCATGGAATTAAGAGGGTAAATAGCAGCCAGGTGCTGCTAATCAAATGCAGTTGATTAACTGATCATCAGCAAGTGTTTTTACCTCAATAAAAGCAGAAATCTTAGAAGTAAGACAAATATTATTTTGCTGGTCTGGAGCATTCAGGTGTGTGTTAACACAATACCACAGTGTTCCCAGGAGTGGACATCCCAACAAATTCACTCCAAGGTCAGACCATGTAATGCTCAAAGAAACTATAAAAACCCAAGAGCTACATCTAAGACTCTACAATCCACAAGACTTCTGGAACAATGTCCTCAGACAGATGTTAGACAGTAGAGACATTTGGCCTTAATGGACAGCACCATGTTTGGCAAAAACCAAACACAGCATATCAAACACAAACACATCATATCAACTGTCAAACATGATTTGGGCTTGTTTTGCAGCCACAGGACCTGGACACCTTGCAGTTATTGAGTTGACCATGAACTCATCTATATATCAAAGTATTCTAGAGTCAAATGTGAGGCCATCGGTCCCAACTGAAACAACAATGTGAAGAACAGCGGGCCAAAATTCCTCCACAACGATGTGAGAGGCTGATAAAGTCATGCACAGAACGATTACTTAAAATTATTGCTGCTAAAGGTGGTTCTACAAGCTATTGAATTATGGAGTGTACTTAGCCTTTCACAGGACTACATAGAGTCCTCTGAAAACTTTCTTTTTTAAATGACTCAATTAAATACTTTAGCCAAAGTTTATTGTTATTTCTACACTAAAACTACTTTTTATTCAATCTCTTGTTTTATTTATCTTGTTACAATTTTCAAAAAACATATTTAAAGGGCCCTAAAATTCCTATTTTTTTCTGTTTTCCTTTTATCTTCAAGTTTCTACTTCCTTTATTCATCTGTCTTATTCCTCCAAAGAAGTAGTGCACAATAGTTGAGTGCAGTTTTTGTCACTGATAGAGATCATCATCGCCTTCATCTCTGTATAGACTTGGCCTCCCAGACCCAGAGCTTTGACTTCCAGACTGGGAACCAGTAGCAGAAGGAAATCTGGGTGGGGAGAAAAGAGTTTTGAACACAACTAAAAAAAGATCAACTTGTCCATAACTACTGTACATGTTTGGTAAGTATGTGCACCTGAAATTTCCAAAACCTCGGCTCTGCTGTAGAGTCTGAGCAAACATCTCATATTTGCGGATGTCATTGTCACTAACAGAGCGACGAGCAAATCGCATTGCCTCTTCAAAGTGGTCCTTCCTGATCTCTGGGACTGGATCAAAGTCCTCATCCTGCAGTCAGAAAACAAACAGACAAGGATTTCATGCAGAAAGATACACAGTGTGTGTGTGTGTGTGTGTGTGTGTTCCCAGTCCAAAGGCTGAAAGTTACGAAACACACAGCCGCCCTTTAGGGAACTTTTTATTTCCCACAGTCTCTGTCTGTACCATGCACACGCAGCCTGGTACAACTTCGAGATGTGACTTTGTATTAATAATAAATAAAGTCAGCATTCTCCTCTATAATACATTATAATTTGATGTAAACAAGCATGAGCAGAGAGCAGCAGCAGTAGCTGACCATGGGGACGCCTGGTCTGTTCTGCCTCTGACGCTCAGCCTTGATCTCGGCCTCTATTGCCTCACGGATGGCCAGCTTACAGGCCCGCTGACAGATCTCTGTCAGATCAGCTCCAGAAAATCCCTCTGTGATGCCAGAAAGGTATTCAAGATCCACATCCTGAAGACAAGAGGAGAAAACAACAGAAACTAAGACACTGTGAAAACATTATTTAGATTGACATTAGTTGTTGATGATTCCTCCTTGAAAAAATCCACAGCTCCTAGACTACTAGAGTGAGAAACTAAAGACTAAAACTCAAGTACTATAAATAAATTTGTACTAACTAGTAACAAATTTACTTCATTAATCATTTTAAGATTCCATATTTTTACTTTGCAGGATTTATCTGCTGAATAACTGCAGTTCATTTCACATTTGAAGTTTTCAATCCAAAATGTACAGCAGGCTAAATAAAAATGATGTACTCTCTGAGTTTAAATTTCCTGCCAGTATGAACTAAATAATTCATCTATAGCATGTAAATTATTTTAATAGTTTAACAGAATCATGCTTTACTGGATTGAAGCACCATCTGATCAGTTTTGCAGCATTTGGCTGAATCTGAGCACAGAGTATAGCGCTGTACACTTCAGAATCAGTCACATCATCAATAAACATTAGTGACCTAATGTCACTGGCAGTAATACATGTCCATGCCATAATGCTGCCCCCACCATGTTTGACAGATGATGTGGTATGCTTCGAATCATGAGGTGTTTCTCTTCTTCTCCATACTTTTCTCTTCACATCATTCTGGTACAACTCAATCTTGGCTTCATCTGTCAAAAGATGTTTTTTCTAGAACTGGACGGGAGTTTTTGATGTGTTTTGACAAAGTTTATTCTGGCCTTTTGTTCTTAAGTGTAATCAGTGGTTTGTACCTTGTTGTAAACTCTCTGTATTTCCATTCATGAAGACATCTCTTGATTGTAGACTGACAATAATTTGCCTACCTCTTCGAGAGTGTTCTTGACTTGGCTAGATGTTCAAAAATTGTTTTTCTTAACCAAGGAAAGAATTCTGTGATCCTCCACTTTATTTGTCTTCTCTGGTCCTTCAAGCCTTTTGGTGTAGCTGAGCTGGCCACTGCATTCATTCTTTTAAAGAATTCTCCAGATTATTGATTTGGCCATCTCTGATAGGTTTTGTTTTTTTTTTTTTCAGTCTAATTATGGCCTCCCTCACTTGCATCAACATCTCATTTTGTATCTTATATTGATAGTTCCAGTGAACAAATTGCAGCTTCACCACTTGGAATCACCTCCAGGTCTTTTATCTGGTTAATTTGTCATGGAATAATGAGGGAACAGGAATCATCTGGCCATAAAACTGCCTGTGAATTAATTCTCCAATTATTTTTTAGCCTGCAGTAAAGGTCTGGCAGAGCATATCAGGGGAGAAAACACAGCATTAGGTGATGTGCATGGATTTTAGACTTAAGGCAGTCATTGAAAACAAAGGATTTCCATCCAAGTACTAATAAAAGTCCCTATATTTCAAAATAATCTTGGTTTGTCCAATTACTTTTTAAAGTGGGGGACTATGCATGAAAATAGCTGCAGTTCGTAAACAGTTAATGCAATATGTTGGTTAAACACCTTGAATTAAAGCTGAAAGTCTGCACATCTTGATTGTTTGCTTGATTTTACCCATGCACACCACTGTGGTGGTGTACACAAGTGAAATTCCAAAATTGTGTCATTTTTCAAAACATATGGACCTTACTGTATAGAGAAATTAGTTTTTGTATTTGTGCATCACTAACTCGTGCAACAGGGGATTTGCGTAGGTTGGCTTTAAGAATCGCTGTGCGAGATGGTCTGTCAGGCAACGGGATGTAGATGAGCTGATCCAGACGACCTGGCCGCAGGATGGCTGGGTCTATGATGTCTGGCCTGGAGTGACGAGAGGAAGGATGAATGTGAGATGAAGAGAAGTCAGTAAATAGTTTATTTATTAAAATCACTACTATACAGACATGTGTGCACCAAAATGTGTGCACCTGTTTGTGGCACCAATGATGAAAACATTCTTTTTGTCTGACATGCCGTCCATTTCTGTGAGAATCTGGTTGATGACTCTGTCAGCTGCACCACCTGCATCACCTGCCCCACCTCCTCTAGATTTGGCAATGGAGTCTAGCTCATCGAAAAACAAGATGCAGGGGGCTGCCTGTCTGGCCTGGAGGCAGAAGTCAAGAAAGGTTAAAGTGTAAAATTGGAGCTACAGATTTGATAGAGTACTTTAGTCTGTATCAAGCTCACACTTTCTTTTCTCCACTCTTACCTTATCAAACACATCCCTGACATTGGCTTCTGATTCTCCAAACCACATGGTGAGCATCTCAGGTCCTTTGATTGAGACAAAGTTAGCTTGGCATTCATTGGCAATGGCCTTAGCCAGTAGGGTTTTCCCGCAGCCTGGAGGGCCGTAGAACAAAACTCCACGAGACGGGGTCATTCCAAACTTCAAGAATTTGTCAGGATACTCAACAGGGTACTATGGGGAGCAAGATAAAGATTAATGAATTACAGATTAAGCTTGTGTTTGTATTATTGTGCTAAAAATGAATGTGTGGGTGTTTCTTGCACCTGGACAAGCTCTTGTAGTTCTCTCTTGACCTCGTCCAGTCCACCGATGTCCTCCCAGTTGACCTGAGGCACCTCTGCAACTGTCTCTCTCAGAGCTGATGGGTTGCTCTGACTTAAAGCCCACTGAAGTGGGGTGATGTCAGGTAAAGAGATGCGTATGTTTTCATTTATTCATTCCTTAAGAAATACTGATGTGTACCTCACATTCATGTGATATTTTGTCCTTTCACTCAATTTTTATAGTTCTACAAACACACAGAGCTAAATTCTTATGTGTATGTGTCTTTGTACCTGGAAGTCATCCATGGTGACAGCCATTGAGTTGAGCAGGTCAGCGTCGATAGTTTCATCCTCAAGATCTATGAGGGTCATCTTCTTGCGGATGGCCTGCAAAGCAGCTTCTGAGCACAAAGCAGCCAGGTCAGCACCCACATGGCCATGGGTCTCTGTGGCAATCTGGCATATGTTAAATAAATCACATTAATATTAACATACTGAACACCAAGCAAGCAAGTCATATTTATTTATATAACACATTTTTACAGACGAGAGTCACAAAGGGCTTTACAAAAGATGAAAACAGCACACAAAACTATTAAAACAATTAAAAGCAATACAAACCTTTAAAGGAGCACTGAAATAAAAAAGAAATCAAAATTAAAAATAGCGAAAGAAAATAAAATATAGTGGAACCACAAAATGTAAAAAGTACAGAAATAACAGCAACCCAAAATTTAAGAAAAAGATAAAAAAATAAAAACCACACAATAAATAAAACTGAAGTTGAAAGCAGCTAAAGAAAAAAAATGCACACTGCAGTAGAAGCATATCTATCCAAATGCTTGTCTACAAACATATGTGTTGCATATCATTATTGGGGCAGATCTCATCAGAAGGTGGATTATTTGGTGAGTTTGTTTATATCACCTTAATATTCAACTATATTAATATTTAACTGACCCTATATTGCTGAATATTAATTGAATTTAAAGAAGAAAGAAGAAGAAAATGAAACTGTTATTGCTTGTAGTTTAGCACTTTAATTTGATTAGTTATTCACACTCATGCCACATATCTCCCCTTCTTAGAGTAGTTTTTGTCAGAAATGTGTTTATAATTTACATTATAATGCATATTGTCTAATTACAAATTGCAAATTGCTAAACTTACAGAAATAAAAGGGTACATTGTCAAAATAAAATGTTTCATTTAATCTTTAATTACAAATCACATTTAAAAATTAACTATCAGCACTTTTATTTCCGTAAAAACACTTATAAAGAATGATCAGCCATTACATTTATGGAGAATGCTCTAATTAAATGAGACTCTCTTGCCATAAGTTCAAGCTGTATCACAAGAATATTAAAAAAGACCTTACTGCACCTAATGATTATTCCTCTGCCAAGGCAGGAGGGCCAAGGTGGAGCCTTGGTAGAGAAATACACACGTTTTGATCCAGATCAGTTTATTTAAAACTGAGAAATAGGACACTGGCCTTGGCAGAGAATGTGCTTCTTGTTGCTCTGCTTGTTTTCAGTATAGATTACTCTTGAATTAATTCCTAACTCATTAACTCCTACATCCTAACTCAATTTTTAAAAAAAGCAAAAAATGCTCACCCTAATCTTTTAGCGTTAAAGATTTAATCTTGAGACTTCTTGTTACCAGTACAGCACTATAAGATATAAATTTTTATCAATGAAAAGATAAAAAAAGAAGGAAGGAGCTACGTGGCTCTAAAAATACTCCAAACAGGTGCTCGTCAGTAGGGTGAAACAACTCAATAAAAGCAGAAAAATTGCTGTATTGCTCCAACTATTTTACACCAGATGTAATCCCCCCCAAGGAATTTGCGTCTCTTCCTGGGATCAAACCAGAGGTCTTTCACTTGTCAAGCAAATATGTAAATCACTACACTACTACTCTATTTCTATTTTATATAATTCTAATTCTACAGAATTCTAGAACATGCGCTTCAGCTGGAAGCAGCAAAGTCTGGTAGCTCTGATCTTTACTCAAACTTTACTTTATTTTTGTTGTATTTTTATCTATTTTTTTTGTCAAGTACTGACGGATACTTCTGTGGGGAGAAGAGTTTATTCAAGAGAAGAGCTTTTTTTCATTAAAATGGAGCAAATCTGGAAGATACCACCCTGTTCCAGCTGAAATAAAGAGATGTTTTCATGGTTGCCGTGCTGGTGCAACGGTGAAGGCTTGGAAGTGGAGATATAAGCCCTTTCTGCCAACAGTCATCATGGGAAATGTCAACTCTCTGCTTAACAAAAGTGATGAGCTGAAGATATTGGTGAAGACTCAGAAAGTATACTGTGAGTGCAGTCTCATGTGTTTTACTGAAACATGATTGAACCAAAACATCTCATACTCCAGTGTGGATCTGCTTGGTTTCACCCTCATGTGGTTGGACGGAGATGCTGAAGCTGTTGGTGGGAAAGAAGGTGGAGGTCTGGCTTTGTTTGTGGACCAGAGATGGTGTGGTCCTGCGCATGTCACTGTCAAGGAGAGGATGTGTTGTCCTAATGTTGAGTTGTTGGGAGTTGGTATGCGGCCATGTTGTGTGCCAGGAGAGTTCAGTCATATCATAACAATACTTGTGTACTTTCCACCCAAGACAACAGCTGAAGCTCCATGTGAAGTTCTCCATAAAACTGTTGCTAGGATACAGACTAAACATCCAGAGGCACTCTTCATATTATCAGGAGACTTCAATCATGTTTCCCTCTCCTCCCACCTGACCGGATTCACACAATTTGTTGACTGTCCTACCAGAGAAAATAAAACCCTTGATCTGCTGTATGCCAATGTCAAAGAAGCTTATAGAGCTACTGCCTTACCACCACTTGGCAGATCAGACCACAACTGGAAGACTCCTCTCTGCAGAAAATCATTTGCACCCACAGCCATCAGGCTTTACAATTCTCATACAACTAGCAGATGAGCTATGTCAGACATATGAATTTCCCTATGGGATCAGTTATTCTTATTTTTATTCTTATTCTTACTATGGACCCATAATTTTTGTTATCATATAACAGTTGCAAATCTCCACAATTTAAAAAGTTCAAACTTACTTAATGGTGACATCTTTGCTTGAAACATTTTAGGCAATTGGTGAGATAATAGCAGATTCATTTATCTGTTAATTAACTCACCATTTCAGTTTTACTTTTATATTAAACAATACATTCCTTTCCCACTGGCTCACCCTCTCCAGGTCGACATCATCAGCCAGTTTCATGTTTTTGGTGTGGATCTGCAGGATCTCCAGTCTACCAGTTGAATCTGGGATTCCAATATCAATCTCGCGGTCAAACCTGCCTGGAAAGAAATTGCCATATTTGTAAATGCATGGATGTGCACATGTTTGTGTGTGTGTGTGTGTGTGTGTATGTGGCCTCCTGACCAAAGCGTCTCAGAGCTGAGTCCACGCTGTTTGGTCGGTTTGTTGCAGCCATGACAATCACATGAGCTCTTTGCTTCAAGCCATCCATCAGGGTCAGGAGCTGGGACACGATACGCCTCTCCACCTCACCATGAGTCTGCACATACACATAAAGACACACACATGGTCAAAAACATTTAACTGTTATTTACCTGGACACAGGTGGATGCAGGAGATTGGGTTATTCCATCTTAAATCAGCAAAATTTTAGAACATTTTCTGCTCAACCAGCTCCAATTTGCTATGAAACTACTATGAAATTACTATTACTATGAAATTTTAGCTTCATATATCAAATAATTTTTAAGATCATTTTTTTTTTTAAATGGTCCGTCGACCCACTTTCAGGCCTTTTTTTCGCACATTGAAAACTGAAGCAATGTTTGAACATGAATATCTCAAAAACTGTCAATAGTTATCTTTTACAATGTGAAGTTTTTTTTATTAGTCTGTGCTCAAATATGGGACTTTACAGGACCAAATTACAGATCATGATTAATTTTGATGGTAAGAAAGGGCAGTGAAAATTTCAGGCTTTTATCTTTAATAGTTTTTGAGATATTCATGTTCAAACACTGCCTCAGATTTCAATGTGCAAAAAAGAAGACCTGAAAGTGGGTCAATGGACCATTTAAAAAAAAATAAATAAATAAAAATAAAAATAAAAATTCAATTCAATTCAATTTTATTTCTATAGCACCAAATCACAACAACAGTCGCCTCAAGGTGCTTTATATTGTAAGGTAAAGACCCTACAATAATACAGAAAAACCCCAACAATCAGACAATCCCCTATGAGCAAGCACTTGGCGATAGTGGGAAGGAAAAACTCCCTTCTAACAGGAAGAAACCTCCGGAAGAACCAGGCTCAGGGAGGGGCAGCCATCTGCTGCGACCGGTTGGGGGGGGGGAAGAGAGCCAGAGATGAATAATAACTCATGATTGAATACAGAGTGGTATAAAAACACATGGTGAGTGAAAAGAGGTGAGAGAAGGAGAAACGCTCAGTGCAATAGTCCCCAGCAGCCTAGGCCTATTGCAGCGTAACTAAGGGAGGATTCAGGGTCACCTGATCCAGCCCTAACTATAAGCTTTATCAAAAAGGAAAGTTTTAAGCCTAATCTTAAAAGTAGAGAGGGTGTCTGTCTCCTGAATCCAAACTGGGAGCTGGTTCCACAGAAGAGGGGCCTGAAAGCTGAAGGCTCTGCCTCCCATTCTACTTTTAAATATCCTAGGAACCACAAGTGAGCCAGCAGTCTGAGAGTGAAGTGGTCTATTGGGGTGATATGGTACTATGAGGTCTTTAAGATAAGATGGAGCATGATTATTCAAGACCTTGTATGTAAGGAGAAGGACTTTAAATTCAATTCTGGTTTTAACAGGGAGCCAATGAAG
>VUQS01064164.1:0-11339 GCA_015108495.1 Heterochromis multidens
ATCTGTCAGACAATGCTCAGGATTTTCTATGAGTCTGTTGTGGCCAGTGCCATACTCTATGCTGTTGCATGCTGGGGCAGCAGGCTGAGGGTAGCGGATGCCAACAGACTTGTCTTTCTCCCCTCATCCCCAACCGGTCATGACGGATGGCTGCCCCTCCCTGAGCCTGGTTCCGCCGGAGGTTTCTTCCTGTTAAAAGGGAGTTTTTCCTTCCCACTGTTGCCAAGTGCTTGCTCATAGGGGGTCATTTGATTGTTGGAGTTTTCTCTGTATTATTGTAGGGTCTTTACCTTACAATATAAAGCGCCTTGTGGCGACTTTTGTTGTGATTTGGCGCTCTATAAATAAAATTGAATTGAATTGAATAAACTGATCCGCAAGGCCAGTAACGTTGTGGGGACAGAGCTGGACTCTCTAAAGTTGGTGTCGGAGAGGCGGATGTTGTCCAAGTTATGGACAGTGCTGGACAATACCTCCCAACCACTCCATGAAGTGCTGCCAGTCACAGGAGCACATTCAGTGAGAGACAGATTACCCAAATGCACCACTGAACGACACAGAAAATCATTCCTGCCTGTGACTCTCTCTGTACAACTCCTCCATCTAAGCACATGTAGACACTGCAACAACTGTACACCCTTAATATAATAAAGGCAGTATGATAAGAGGGGCACCTCAATTCAACTTATCTATATTCAGTTTTGTGTAATATATTGGGATATTTATATATTAGAGTTATTTGCATTATTAGAGTCATTTGTAACATTTTGTCATTTTTAATATATTGTATTATTTAATATTGGTTCTTAAACTTGTTAATTACTTTTCTTACTGTCCTTGAGCAACTGTGACCACATAATTTCCTCTGGGATTAATAAAGTATTCTGATTCTGATTCTGATTGATTAGTTTAGTTTTGCTAATACTAGTTTCTGGAAGGAGCCTGAATCTGATGACTCATTGTGTGGTTGGTTCATGGTCTTCTTCCCCTTTTTTTTGTTTTTGTCAGGAGTCCCATCTACTTTATTTGTGTTTGTTCTTTGTAAGTAATTAAGTTTGCTTTATTAAAACGTTCTTGAATTGCAACAGTGTTGTTGCATCTCATATGTTAGGTTCCCTTTAAAACATGGAATTAGGGACCAGAATGTATTTGGGGACTCGTCCGGGACCAGGACCTGGGACCTATCACACCAAAAATAAGAATCATAGACATAGACTAGCATTTATTTGTGTAATATTGAAAATAATCAAGCAAATTCCATTATGAAGGAAGCCATTTCTGTTGTGATTGTGGCATCAATCATAGAAAGCTGATCTTACAACACACTTTGAATGAAAAGCCCACAGCAAATAAATACATTTGTAAATAATTAAATTAAAAGATAAAATGGAAACATGTACATGTAAATGAACAGGGGAAGTCATTGAAAGATAAAAAAAAAAAAGCAAATTATATAGCATGTTATATAACTTTTTAAATGCCTATGTTTATTTTAAATATAATTTCTGTGCATTTGAGGGCATATATATTTTCAAAGAGTAATTTCTTTCTTTCTGTACTGACTTTTTAATTTTGGAAATTATGGTCCTCCATAAACCGCAACTGCCCTTCAAAGTTCAGCATATTCGCAGCCCCAGTGTTTAGTCCTCATCTATTCAGCCATGTTGTCCATGGGCCTACACATAAGCTCATGCTCATGGAGTGAAGCTGTTCCCTGTTTTTATGTTTCAAGCTAGGTTATTCTTTGTATTCTTTTTTCTTATTCTAGAGAATATATAAACTTGCATCTAATTATCTTCTTACAAAAGATAATCACTTTAACAACCACGACCACACCTACCTGTGTAATTCTGCTGTCACCCAAGCCACTTGTCACCAGCTGCCATCAAGAAAGATCATTGCTGAGTGTAAGGAAACACAATCTGCTTAACTAAATACCCTGGTACTGGAAAGCAATTCAGTCACCACAATAGCAGAAGCAAATGCTCATAGTCCTCACAATGCGTAATCCCCTTCACTGACGACCTCCCCTTTTCTTCTTCTTCTTCGCCCCTTTTCTGTCCTTCTCAAACTTCCCAAAGAAGAACAAACACAGGGTCTATTGTCAGGGACTCACATCTGAACACTGCAGAACACTTGGGGCCTTCATCACCATGCAAATAGTCACAGCCCAGACTTACAAATGGATTTCTATCTTTTTTTCTCCCCATTTCTGTGAACAATCCTGTGCTTATTAGAGTCGAGCTAGAACATTGACAGGACGGTAATTCATCCACTGTAAGGTCACTATTTTTGCAAGCGACAGGACGGCAACAGTCTGTTTTTTGACATTCAAGCTGAGGGAGCATGCTGTTCCTGCATGCTTTGTCCTGGTATGGTCACATTTAAAATATGTAACAACAGAGTTGTAGAATCATTTTAGATGTTGATTGTACTCCACATTCTCCCAGCTGTTAAAGTGTTAATCAGGGCCATAGTGGTAAACAAAGGATGGGTTATTTCTACTTTACCTTTGCTATTCTCTAATCTCCATGCTCCATTCCCTTTTAATATATAATTCTTTGGAATGCTACAGAATAATACATCTGACTGGGAGATTTATTTGTTCTAACTTAAGCCAAACTACATATAAGGTGGTCAGTTTTTTGCTTTTCAAGTGATCAGAAATGATACTAACAGGAAAGGCTTTGTTTTCATTATTAATGTAAACAGAGATGTATGTACTGTATATGTTCTCCTTTTATTACAGAATTTGGAAATCTCTGGCCACTTTATTAGGTACCTCCTGCTAGTACTGGGTTGGACCCCCTTCTGCCTTCAGAACTGCCTTAATTGTTTGTGGCATAGATATAACAAGATGCTGGAGATTTTGGCGTATATTGACGTGATAGCATCACACAGTTGCTGCATATTTGTTGGCTGCAGATCCATGATGTGAGTCTCCCATTTCACCACATCCCAAAGGTGCTCTATGGCCATTTGACTACAGTAAACTCATTGTCATGTTCAAGAAACCAGTTTCAGTTCAGCTCTGTGACATGGTGCGTTATTCTCCAGGAAACAACCAGAAGATGGGCACACTGTGGTCATACTTAGAGGCCCAAAGTATGCCAAGAAAATATCCTCACACCATTACATCACCACCACCTGAGCTATTGATACAAGGCAGGATGAATCCATGCTTTCAGTATTGTTCACGTCAGATTCTGACCCTACCATCTGCATGTCACAAATTGAGACTCATCAGACCAGGCAACATTTTTTTTCCAATATTGTTCCAATTTTGGTGAGCCTGTGGAAATTGTAGTTTCAGTTTCATGTTCTTAGCTGACAGGAGTGGCACCTGGTGCCATCTTCTGCTGCTGTAGCCCATCTGCTTCAAGGTTGGACGTGTTGTGCATTCAGAGATGCTCTTTGCATACCTTTGTTGTAAGTAAGTGGTTAATTAAGTTACTGGTACCTTCCTAAAAGCTTGATGCAGTCTGGCCATTCTCATCTCACCTCTGATGGCATCAACAAGGTGTTTTTTCCCACTGAATACTTTCTCTTTTTCTGACCATTCTTTGTAAACCCTAGAGAAGGTTGTGTGGGAAAATCCCAGTAGATCAGCAGTTTCTGAGATGCTCTGAACAGTCTGGCACCAACAAACATAGCACATTTAAAGTCACATAAATTACCTTTGTTCCCCATTCTCATGCTCAGTTTGAACTTCAGCAGGTTGTCTTGACCATGTCTACATGCCTAAATGCATTGTGTTGCTGCCATGTGATTGGCTGATTAGATATTTGCATTAACAAGTAAGGTGAACAGTGTAATTAATGAAGTGGCCATTAAGTGTATAGGGCATTTATTATGCAGCAAGTTACTGATAGTACCATCTAGCCATCTTCTGTTGATATTGTAATACCAACATGATGCTAATAACAGCAGCAGTAACATGACTGTAAAGTATGCTTGAAGACAAATTCGCTAGTCCGCTAGTAATGGTGGTGACTCCAATTACCACAAGTTAAAAGTTTGTAATTCTTGAGTCTATTTATGTAACAAACCAATTACCTTTTGGATGAAATGCATGCTTCTCGTAAACATAAATCTCAGAGGGCTAATTACAAACTTAAACAATGCAAATAGATTCCATCATTAGAAAGATCTAAGAAGGCCAAGCTAGGATTGTTCGGTTTAAATGTCTCCAAAGTGACCACACCAGCCTTCCCTCAGAGCTTTGTGACAGGGTGGAATTTGTTATTTCAGGAGTTGAGATTAGTTCTCCCTGTGAACTCCACTCCCATTCTGATTCCATATCAAACAGAGAAATGTCAGGACCTGCACTGTGACATTTAAAACCCCCATTGCAGACCTTGTCTAATTGAGCCTCCCTCATTATAATGATGGAGTGTGGGGCGACCACTGAAAAAGAACATCAGAGATGAAAGCTACGGTTTAGTGCCAGCAAGAATTATTTACATTCCTGCTCTCGTCCTCTCTCTGAACACAGCAGTGAATCCGACTATCTCTCAGTCTCTCATGACATTTCAACGCTGTCAAATAATGGGCACAGAGTAATGGTCAGCATATTCGCAACAAGATAAAGGTGAGTCTGGTCAAATCAGCATTCAACAGGATGTCATGCTACATAAATAATGTAAGCTGTAATTGTGATACACTGCTTGTTTATATAGTGTCCTGCATTATTCACTATCAATGAACACAATTTTCTTTGCAAGAGGTACAAAAATGGGAATAATGTGGCTTTGACATTAAGCTAATACTTTTCACCATTATATAAAGACTTATGATAAATGACTCTGACTGTCCTTGGGGAAAAAAAACAAAAAACAAGTTATTGTCTAATCAAACACAAAAAGTTCACAAGTTCAGTTTCACAAAAGATTAAGTTCTAAACTGTTCAGCAGATGTATCCATCACAGCTTACATTCGCATTGTTGCACTGTGTTTCTGTAATTGGAAGAAAAAGAAAACATCATTGGCATTCAGTTTGGTCCACTGTGGTGAATTTGATGAGGATGTCACATTAAAAATGCATGTTCCTCATACGTTCTTTGGCCTTTGTCTTTAGCCATGGGAAAGCTTATGACAAATAAGGACAGAGCTGATGCTGCCTGAGGTGGATCTCTCTGTTCGACAGGAAACATCAGCATCTTCTCCCACTCCCTGCCTTCTCCGCATGAGACTGCATATTTGTCAAGCACCAGAGCTGATGGAGGGGAAAAGAAATTGGGTCACAAAAGAAAAGTTGCACAGACTTTTAAACATTGCTCAAGGATAAAAATGCAAACAAAAACAAGATTTCTTACCTGATGATAAATAATGATTGTGCATAAAGACTTATGGTCATTTCCTTAGCTAAAGCTTAACTAAAGCAAACTTAACAAATCACTGTGTATCTATATTTTTGTAGTAATTTGCTAGATTATTATTATTAATTCATATATTATTATTTGAACCAACACCACAAACAGTTAATTGATAGCTGGCAGCCAACTGTTGACCAGCTTCTTGTGGATTAGTTTAGATTGGATTAGATTCTCCATGAATCTGGCACAAATGAGAAGTAACTCTGCACTCATGGACAGCAAGGGAAAACCCCTGGAATCAGACAGCCCTCTTTTGTTTCAATAATCACTTAAAGTGCTCCCATTTATAAAATATATTGCTTTAGGTGGAAAGTAGCAAAGTAAATTTGCTCAATGAATGAGAATTGAGATAGTTAAACCAGAGTGTTCTGTGCAATTAAATACTCATGTTATATTTATCTGTAAGCTGTAATTACTTGATTCTTTATAGATAAAAGGGCAGTGCGATGGTACAGTGGTTAGCACTGTTGGTTCACAGCAAGAAGGGCCTTGGTCTGAGGCACCCACCAGCTTCATATGATCTGCCTCTTACATGTCATTGAATTTTTCCGATTCGATTTTAAAGCAACTGTGTTGCTGTGTTTTATTCACAAATGCAATAAAAAGGTGTGTTTGAAATTGCAGTGGCCGATTCCTGCATCCTTTCCTTTGAACGAAAATCATGAGGACTGTAATATGTAGAGCTGTCCAAACAAAACGTTTTCTAAAATCAAACTGGTAGCCTATATAATAAACATTTGTGGAAAAAATTCAAACAAAAGCTCAGTGGTATTGTATATGTGTAATAATACACTCCAAATGTGTCTTAAACTTAATAGTTTAAGGGGAACAACTCAAAAACCTGGAGTCCCTGATGTGCTGAAGGGGTTTTCAAGAAAAACTTCCTGGTATCTTATGTATTTGAAATGGTTACATATCTTTAAAATCAAAATGCATTATTTTAGGAATATGTCTACACACTGTTAAGCACCTTAGATGACAAACGTAATGTCTCCTATGGCAGCCACTGTGGAAAGAAAGTCATATTAATACTTTTCAATTTAATGTCAACAAAGTTTCCTCTTCTGAACTGACAGCATTGCTCTAAGGATTCACTCAAGGAATGAGTCGAGTCCTCTCTCTTCTCGGGGGAAATATAGTTTTGAGTTAACGTGTGGTATCCATCATGCTGATGAAATGCATAATTAATTCTCATCATTCCTGTAATCCTTCACCAGCCTTGTCTGCAAAGATGAAAATTATAAGCTGAGCCTATGTTAGCAGGCTGGGTGGCATCTATTGTGGTTAGATAATAAATTAGTAAGGTTACAAAGTATTTACACAAAAAAGTTGAAAACAATCGATCTAGTGCACCATACTGTCATACCCTTAGGGATGTGGTTCCCCTGGAAGAATGCACAATCCCTCTGGCCTGGGTTCATTTGAGACGCAGATTGTGTCTGATTGATCAATGAGAACCACTGCTGAGCCATCAATCTAACAGGAGTAGAATAGGAAAAAGGGAACATTAACATGTATAAGCTGCTGTGTCCTGGCAATGTCCTCTACCTTGAGTTGGTGGGAAAGCAGCCACCTCCGGGGACACAAACAAAAGTGGTAAGTCTAAGACCTGCGACAGGAACGCGTTATATAAGGACAACAGTGACTATGTCAACATCTCATCTCCTTTGTGATCTCATCTCTGTCAGAGCAGTGGCTCCCTGTCTCTGTATCTCACACAGAATATGTCTATTATGAAGCCAGTGATGCTCCAGCATGGCTTTTCTGCTCTGGGTAGACAGTTAATTTCTGAACTCTGTAAAACCTTGAATATCACCTTCAAGTGCCCTCCAGGTAATCATCACTGTAACCTGTTAATGAAAGCATAAAATTGCTGGCACCTTTCTGGCCATTTCTGGGCTACAGTATTTAAGGCAAACAGGTGATTAATGAGTGATTTGTGTTGGTATTGCTGGTAGACAGCTGTTCCATGGGCGGAGCTGTTAAGAACTGTTTGTCAAGGTCTTTCTATAGAGTGCATTGCTTATGAGATCCATTACCAGCAAATGACTAACATGCTGTGCTAGAGGATTTGACAGTTAGTACATTTCTAAAAGAAACCCCTGAGCATATATGCCTGGTACAAGTACATAATAACTACACATCCATATGCAACAAGGTTCCTCATGGTTAAACTGAAAATGCAATACTTTAATACTATAGCAGCTATTTAGCATGTTTTTCAAAAGACATTTTAAACATAGTCAATAGATGTTTAATCTCTAAGTCTCTCGCCTTAATCGTCAGTCCAGTTCATTGTAGTAGAGACATGCAATAGGAGAGCAATTTGAAAGCTAAAATCATGGTGTATTAAGAACTGAAAACACAAGCTTAATCTTACATTTAAATTAGTTCACAAAATCTCTGACAGTGTTTATAATAAATAAATGCAATCATAAATAATTTTGAATGACCCTTTTTGTCTACACCTCATAGCCTCTGAGGCTCATTGTGGTATTAGATCTTTTATCCACATTTTGTATTGAGTTCTATCAGCCAAATACAGTTTTGAAGCCATTGGCTATTTACTCGTGACAGTGTAGCTTTTTTTTTTTATTTAGCTGCTTTTGTAAACAATGCTACGCACACAACAGGAAATCTTGGCTCACATATCCACTGACTACACCTGAAACCTTGAAAAATCGTATATTGTCCCAGGAGCCTAAACTGTATATGAAAAATGGATGTAACCACTGTGATATCATCCACAGGTTTTGGACTCCTTTTTCACTTTTTGGCTGTTAGTTTCATGGAGCCAAAAGTTACTATAATTGAACGAGACCTGTCAATCAAAGCGGCCATGCCCTTACCACCAGTATCCAGATGGAGGAGTTATAAATAAATTCACCACCTCTAAAGTTGAAAGGGGAAACTATCCACAGAGGCTAAAAACATTTTTGTACCAGACTGTACACATAATTTTTAAAGCTGTAAAGTTGAGCATTTTAACATCTGACTCTGTAGGGACTGATCCACTTTTGGAGCTAACCTCAAGTGGCCACTAGAGGAAGTGCTATTTTTGGCACTTCCACATTGCCTTAATTTTTCAGTTCTGGAGGTTGCTGATCAACACTAAGTCAACAGACTAGCTTATGAGTTCCCAGACTGGCCATTACATGAACCCAGTGGCTGTGGCTCAGGTGGTAGAGAGGGTAGCCCATTAATTGCAGGGCTGATGGTTCAGTCTCCTGATCCACCATGTGCTGAAGTTTCCTTGGGCAAAACATTGAACCCCAAGTTGCTCCTGATGGCAGGCATGGCAGGCACTGGTGTGTGTATGAGTTAATAAGAAACTCATTATAAATTGCTTTGTGGAATTGTTGAGGTTAAAAGGCACTATAGAGGTGCAAATAATTTACCTAAAGGTTTATTTGTGTACTCTAGGTTGACAGTTGTGTTTCTTGCATTTGGTAATTACAATTTTGACCACAGGTACACAGTTCAAGCCAAACAAATACCAAGAAGGTAATTTCAGTTCTGCGTCAACATTGTTTAATTATGGCTGTATAATCAAAGAATATTAGGGCTATAGATACAGAAAAGATACAGAAGTCACTTGTTATAGCCACAAGCAGCGCATCTGAGAATATTGGAAATCCTTGCCAAAGGGCATTTTGACACAGGTTAACAAGTGATGAGAACAGCATGCCTTGTTAGCTTTTGCCACCTTGAGTTTTGCACCTAATCTCAGAGGTTCGGTGGGTGACATTCCAGTTGATTCTCTGATTCCTGACAGTTTTTACAACCCCCTAAAAAGTAGCATTTTATTGCAAAAAAAAAAAAAAAATAGGAAATAGCATTATCGCAAACTGTGCATGTAGTTAATATATAGATATGTTGATACAGTGAAATGTTTAACACACTGGCTGGTCTATGGTAAATGAGATGGGTTTGCAAATAACTACAGATTCTGACATGATTTTCATAAGCTGCAAAAATATCTAGAAGGTGAACAAATGTCAGTTTGGGACAGACAGTATAAGCTTAAATATTGACATTCAGATTGCAGCCAAATCCATCTTCATAGTAGCTAGTCACAGTAATACTCAGCTTGTGGCATTATTCATTCAGTCCTGCAGTCATGCATTGGCGCAGCACCTAATCTCTGCCCCTAAGGCACTTCAGCAGTAATGCACCTGTTAAAAAATCCCCATCCGTGTCATTCTGAATTGTAAAAAGATTAGCTAATATTTTATAATAGTTTGGGAGATTTATTGGACATTTGTGTGTTTCTCTCTGGCTGGAAGTCTGCACTCACTCAGCTGCTTCTATCCCTGTATTTTAAGGAGGTGGTGAAGCTGGAAAAAGCTGCTGTTAAATTATCTGCATTTTATGTTCTGAAAACACCAAAAGTAAGTTGTATCATTTTACAGACATTAACGTCAAATTATCTACATTTTAATTCACAAAAGCCTGGTAACAAAATGCTGGGAACACTCATTACAGTGCAGGAAAGTGCTTTTGTGAGTCGGTGTCACAGGGCTGCATTTCACTCTCTCATTTAAAGTTTTTAATCTGTTTTAGACATTCACCTATTTTTGCTCCATTCACCTCAAACATCAGAGGATAATTTATTTCTGCTTTTGCAGACACAAACAGAAAGACCTGGTTTAAAGTTAGGCCTTAACTTAACCGTACTTAAGTCTGACATGCATAGTTATAGATGCTTCTAATGGTAAAGCACTATAAGGAATACAAGCACAAATCCAGGGAGTATGACATTTTTCCACTGTAATGTGTAACACAGTAAAAATGTGGTTGTGACATTAAGTAAGCAGCAAATAACACTATTAGTGAAACATTTGTATCCATTTCTCTTTTTAGAGCCCAACTAATCAATTTCCATCACAAACCCACTTTCCCTCAGGCGTTTGTTTCTTTTACATTTTTTAGAGCTGTTACTTCAAAAGCATGGAAATAATTCATTTCAAGCTGAAGTGAATCAAACTCAATCCCGGGCAGAATGTCAGCATCTATGATGTACAGTGTCTCTGCTGAGAAAATGGAAATGAAATTGAATCATTGCTGTTACATCTGTACACCTCTCATACCTACAAATCAGCTGCTAAGCTTCCAACCCAAATCTGGTCACTTGTTTCACTAAATTAATACTGAACAAGTTTAGTATTTTCTATTAATTCAAGAAGTACAATCAGACCATAATAATAAAAGCAAACAAAACAAACTATTTAATTCTATTACTACTACTATATTATTACTACTACACTATTTAATTAACAATTTAACTAATGAATTTATGTTTTCAATCACTAGTTTTTGCTGGTTAAGCATGTTGTTAATGTTGTAAACTGGGGGCCTATTTAGAGGAAAATAGAGTACAAAGCAATGCCACAAACTGTGATTAATGAGTCCTCACCTGTCTTGAGATGCAGCAGTGCATATCTGTGGCTCTAGTATATGTTAATAAACGTGTTTAGGTGATACTGGTTGGTGATACTGGGTCGTCATGCTTGGCTGGTGATCAGACTGTCACATTACTGGCTTATGCATGCATAAATTGTACAGCAGTGACTTACGTTTACTGCAATTATCCTGTCAAATTATCATGTTAAAAGCACAAGTAAAGACTTGTGTGAAGAGTTGAAAATTAGCAATAGTTGTAAACTCTGTGTGAAGCACATTAGTTACATACTGCATTGGAAACATGAAATAATGTGCATTTCAGGTTAATTTCAATGCAAGCAAATAAATACATGAACCACAACACAATGTTCTGCTTCACAGATTCCTGTATCCTTCCCCTCACATTAAGCTGATTATTTCTGCCATTACATTTATTTCCTAATAAATGATAAACATTATGGCTAAAAGCTTTAACTATTTGGTTAATAGCTTGGTTTGGCATTTGATTAAGGATGTTGCTAAGCAAACAAGAGGACCAGAATTTCTTGTGCTACTTTGTCA
>VUQS01064172.1:0-11716 GCA_015108495.1 Heterochromis multidens
ATTGCTGATGTTTTGGGGATGTGTGAGCTACACAGGCACAGGGAACCTGGTCAAAATTGATGGCAAGATGAATGCAGCAGGTTATCAGAAAATACTGGAGGAAAATTTACAGTCATCAGCCCAGAAGCTGCACATGGGACATTCCAACATGACAATGATCCAAAACACAAGGCCAAGTCGACCTTTCATTGGCTACAGCAGAAAAAAGTGAAGGTTCTGGAGTGTCCATCTCAGTCTCCTGACCTCAATATAATTGAGCCACTTTGGGGAGATCTCAAACGTGCAGTTCATGCAAGACAGCCCAAGAATTTAGAGGAACTGGAGGCATTTTGCCAAGAAGAATGGGCAGCTTTACCATCTGGGAAAATAAAGTGCCTCATCCACAACTACCACAAAAGACTTCAAGCTGTCGTTGATGTTAAACGAGGCAATACATGGTATTAAGAACTAGGGTATGTAAACTTTTGATCAGGGTCATTTGGATAGTTTGTGTTGTCATTATGATTTAAAAAGGACAAACACAATTGTTTGATAATAAATGGCTTCACCCAACCACTAACCATGAGTGAAAGAAAAGTTTTTGTATTATCATTCATATTCCCTGAAAAATGGCCAAAAAAAATCACAAATTCTGCCAGAGTATGTAAACTTATGAGCACAACTGTAGATTTTTTAATTACTTTCTTGCTGAAACTTTACAAGATATGATATAATGCTGTAACTGAACTGAATGGATTTCTACTGTTTTGTTTTAGATTTTTGTTTGTTTTTGTCATTCATTCATTTAATGATGTATTGGGGTGGGGGTGTGGGGGTGCATGGCTTGTGTGCTTCCAATTCTTCAAGAAGCTGAGCATGCTGTCACATTTGAAAAGCCAATCCTCAAAGACTCCTATTGTGCATGTCAGACCTAACATTTTTTTGGTACAGGCTGTGTCTTGTCGTATTCTTGAACTTCAACACTTCTGTGTAGTGTTGATGTTACTGACTCCATCTGGGGCTTACTGAAGGCATGTCTCCATGCTCCAACTCCACATTGGAGAGCAGTGTGTTACATACAAAATTTGATTCTTACAATTCTTACAGTTCAGATTGTTGCTAACCATTTCCCCTTCTACTATCTAGCATATCACTGGGACACGTCAGACTGGATGCCGAGCAACAGGCTGTCAGACATTGAAGAGGTGCCAGGCTACGAGGCAGGTCATGGGACTGAAGTAGCAGGCTCTACCCCTTGCCTTAGCGGAAGTACTCGTGAACTGGAGTCAGATTACTATCTAGGGGGATATGACATCGACAGTGACTATCTCCCTCCCCACGAAGAAGAGTTCTTGAACCAAGACCAACTGCCACCTCCACTGCCCACAGGTGAAGACTATCCTGAGCCCTACACGCCACTTCCTACCAATACACCAGTCTCCAAGGACAGCACATTGAGCTCTGGCAGCACTGGACATCACCATGCCAGGCCATATTTCCACCCTAGCCAGTATCTACCTCCCCACCAAATACCCATTGGGGAGGCACCTCAGGAAGTATTCAGCACTTCAAAGAGTGGCCTAACAACTGGAAATGGGGACGCTGATGACTCTGTGTCACTAAATATCCGATTGTCTGTTGGTGCATCATCAGCCTCGGACATGTCAGCCCCCTGCGGGCTGGATGACTCTGAACATGGCAGTGACTTTGACAGTATGGACGAGCTTCATCGAGGGGTGACCATCATCACTGACTCACAGCAACAGACTGAGGTGTGATTGGCTGTACAGTACAAGGGTGCCATTAACAGCCAGAGGGAGCACAGTAGTTGTGCAGATAGAAGATGCAAAGGATTATGTTATCACTGGGCAAGATAAACTTCTTCAGCAGTCCTAGGTACTGCTGCAACCATATACTTTAACAATGATTTTTTTAAACCACTATTTCACCACCACCCCCTTCACTGAACTGTGAACAACAGAACAACAAGCTTAACTAGTTGTCAGTTCTGACTCCACTGTGTAGAACAGTCAAGAGTGACTTTCCTTGTAATAGGAATTTACTTGGAATGTGAAAAGAATGGGATAGAGAATGCAAACATGAAAGACAGAAATAAAAGAATGACATTTACAGATGTGGTAGACAGATTTAATAAAGAAAAACAGAAGAGACAATGATTTAAGTGAAACATTTGTATGGTTTCTTGGTCCATCACAGAAGCCCATTGGACCAATCTTTTTCAATCAAAAGAACAAAAAACAAAACGTGAAAATCAAAATGTTAATTTTCCTCCATGCTTTGTAAACTTTGTAGTGTGCTGAACTGTACAGACTGTAAAGTATTTTGACCTCACTGGTGAAAAGTATAGAACAATATTTTGACCATATTTTAAAAGCCATTTTTGTTTAAATGTAACGTGCCCACCCACACCTCACCTACACACTACTTGCTCCAGATTAAAAAAAAAAACAAAACTTAAATTTCAAACATCCTCTTTCAGTAGCTCTAAAATTCAGTTTGTCATTCTGTTGTGTGTGGATGCCAAGAGCTGCTGTAATTGTTAATGTATGCTAAAATCTATTATAATAGATTGTACTACATATAAATATTAAAATGTTATACATACATAAGATATAGCATTTATGTTCAATTTTTAAATAGACTGGGCATCCTGGGATTGATATTTAATTCTGATTTCCACCCAATATTGTTTTAAGATAAGGATAACATGCTACCAACCTCCACTGCCTACTGCCGCTGTTCAAAGTTATGGTTGTCTTGGCTTTATAACAGATCAGTTTTATTAACAACATTTGTGTAAACTCTAGCTACATTTTTCTCAAGTACTTTCAGTTCAGTTCAGTTTTGAGGTAGTTATACTTTTAATTTTCACATTTTAAGTGAGGAATAGAAGGGAACATTTGCATAAATTTTCACTATTGACTTGGAATTAAAGTGCTGAGAAAAAATATTCCACCCACCCCTGATTTCTTCCATTTTGTGTGTAACTCATTCTGAATTGTATCCTCATGCTAAGCTGTACATTCAGACTAAATATAACATAAAACAAATGCAACCTGAGTAAACACAAAATATTAACTTTTGATTTTTAACTTCATCAAATACCTTAAACAAAATCACCTTGTGCCAACTTATTAGCTACTTATGCCATCATTTTCAATAAATGCATCTGTAGATTTTTTTTTTGTTTTTTTTGTAAAGCTGTTTTGGTGCAGCCATGTTGATGGTATTGGCACAAACTGCTCTTTTTTTATGTACATAGCATTTCAATAGGGTTCATGTCCAGAACTGAGCATGAATTCCTATTCCTTTCATGTTTTACCTGGATACTTTTTTTTCTCTGAATGTGTTCTCTCTGTGTTCCTGGAAACTTGGAAATTTGCCCAGTTTCCGGAGCATTTTATAACACTTTCCAGATTAGTGTATTTTCCTCCTCATATCTTCTAGAATCCTAAGTGTGGTACTGATGGCACTTTTTGGTCAACCATGCTTCTGAAAATGGTCGGTTTAGTTGATTGAACACAGTAGTAATCAGGTCTGGATGTGTCTAGTTGTGGTGCAACCAATCAGTGCAAAGCAATCAGTGTTTTTGCAGCCAGCAACTGAGGGCTAAATACCTGTTCACATAGGGCCAGTTGTTAGGTTTTTAGATTACATTTGTGCTTCTGTACATACAAATGTCATTCCAAACTTTTACATGTCTTACTCAGGTTACAATTTTTTTTCAAGATCTAGCACAATGTATGAGAAGCACAAAAATAACAGAACTGCGAAGAAAGTCAACACTATCATGCAACACTAGTTTAATCCCCTTACTATAAAGGTGGTTCATATTAGTTGAATGCTAACTGAGGGTATATGTCAGCTATAAAACATGTCTAGAATTCAGCACTGATAATATATGAATTCAGTTATTGCTTCAAAGAAATGAAGTGATGGGCCAAAAAATAAAATTCTGAGGATTAGCAGAAAAAGCAAAAGCCAATGGGACTTTTCATGATGACATTTTGGTGTTGGAAATAGTTTTACTTTCATTGGCTGGTAATATCCACTATAAATTATAGTTTGGAATATGGAATTCATTTTTTAAGATTTTCAAAATATTCTGTCAGAGAAAAAAAGTGTTTGTCAAATGAATGCTATGGACTGAGAATGGCAATACTCAAATGAATGGATATATTGTGGTGTTAACACTGGCCATATAATTATGGTTAATTGAAAGCTGATAGGCGAGCTATGCTCACTTTTTCTTGACATTTAACAAAGTCTCATAATTTTGGCAGTATTATGATGCTGTTGCCTCACAGCAAAAAGGTTCCTGGTCTGCGTCTCCTGGTCAGCTGGGCCTTTTCTGTGTGAAGTTTCCATGTTCTCCCTGTGTCTGCATGGGTTTCCTTCACGTACAGTACTTTGGCTTCCCCCCACAGGCTAATGACATGTATGTTAAATAGGTTATAGGTTACAGGTAGATAAGTGCTTAACCCTTACATACTGTTGATATTTCATGCCTTCACAGTATGTTTTGGGTCAATTTTGAGCCGGGCCAAGAATTCCCTCATAATAAGTGACAATACTGAATTTTGAGCTACAGATCTATTCAAAGTGTATAAATAGCCTGTCTGACTTATTGGATGATTAATCCTTAACTAATGTCTCAAAGCAGGCAGAATATATTTTTTAAGTAAGTAAAGTTTATTTATTGAGTGCTTTTCACAAACAGTCAAACCACTGTACACAACAGTAAAATAAAAAAAGAAAATTAAGTGCCATAAAAGACAATAAAAAAGACAATAAAATACACTGGTACTTTAAAAATAAATAATTTAATAACATTTTTAACAGAAAGCCTGTTTAAATAAAAAAGTGTTTAAGTTTTACAACACTCATTTTTGGAGAAAAACATCTACTATCACACAATATCATTTCCTGCTTTACCTAAGTCATGAAAACATATAAGCTATAATGATTTAAATATAGCTTATAGAAAGTGAAAATGGCAAGAGCTTTCTGGAACGATTGGGGTTTGTTATATTAAATTAAATTAAATTTTATTTATATAACGCCAAATCACAACAACAGTCTCCTCAAGGCCCTTAAACCATGTATAACCATTACAACCTTAAACACTGTCCTCGCTCATATTTAAAAGAATATTCATAACTACCAACTATAATAATCAATTTAAATTCAACATTAATTAACACTTCATATTCTCTGAAAAATGGCCAAAAAAAAAAAATCACAAATTCTGCCAGAGTATGTAAACTTATGAGCACAACTGTAGATTTTTTAATTACTTTCTTGCTGAAACTTTACAAGATATGATATAATGCTGTAACTGAACTGAATGGATTTCTACTGTTTTGTTTTAGATTTTTGTTTGTTTTTGTCATTCATTCATTTAATGCACAAAAATTGCTCATTGCAAACTAGTGCATTCAAAGCAGTAGTAGGAAAACTTTGCATGTGTGGGACTTGCACATTTCCCACACTCACTGAAATGGCAGCTAGGAAGCCTTTATAATCTTATGACCCCCAACCCTCCTTATTTTAATCTCAGTTAGTTTAATCTTATTTAACTAAGAATAAATTGATTCCAATTTGTTTATTGTGCTTGCAGCCATAAATGTAATATAACGTACTTGCCTTTATATAGTACTTTTCTAGTCTTACTGACTACTCAAAGCATTACAAATTTTAGCTACAAATCACACTTTACCTACCTCACATCCATTGCCAATTTACAATACCCAATTAATCTAACATGCATGTCTTTGGACTGTTGGAAGAAGCCAGAATACCTAGGAGAAACCCACTCAGGCCCAGAGAGAACAGACAAACATCTTGCTGTAAGGCGACAGTGCTGACCGTGCTGCCATATTTCAGATCTCATGTCTGTGTCAAGGCACTCTCTGACCTCTGTTCCTTATCGGTACCATATACAGTACTGTGAAACAGTCTTTGCCCCCTTCCTGATTTCTTCGTCTTTTGCATATTTGTAATACATGTTTCAGATCACCAAACAAATTTTAATGTTAGACAAAGATTACCCAAGTAAATCCAAAATGTATTAAATGTGTTTTTAAATTATGATTTGATTTATTAAGGGAAAAAAGTTATCCGGACCTACCTGGCCAAATGTGAAAAAGTAATTGCTCCCTTAACCTAATAACTGGTTGTGCCACCCGTGGCAGCAAGTACTGCATTCAAGTGTTTGCGATAATTGGCAATGAGTCTTTCACATCACTGGGGAGGAATTTTGGCCCACTCTTCTTTGCAGACTTTTTAAAATTCAGCCACACTGGAAGGTTTTCAAGAATGAACGGCCTGTTTATGGTCATGTCAAAGCATCTCAATCTGATTTGAGTCTGGACTTTGACTAGGCCACTCATTCATTCACATTCATTTTTTAAAAGTTTTTTAGTCATTCAGAGGTGGACTTTCTGGTGTGTTTCAGATCATTGTCCTGTTGCATAACAGAAGTGTGCTTGAGCTTCATGGCACAAACTGATGGCCAGATATTCTCCTTCAGGACTTTCTGGTAGAGAGCAGAATTCATGGTTCCATCAATTACAACGTCCAGGTTGTGAAGAAGCAAAGCAGCCCCAGACATCACACTACCAGCATCTTTGACTGTTGGTATGATGTTTTGTTTTTTAATGAAATGCTGTGTTAGTTTGATACCAGATGTAACGGGACACAAACTTTCCAAAAAGTTTAGCTTTTGTCTCGTCAGTCCACAGAATATTTTTCCAGAGGTCTTGAGGATCATCAAGATGTTTTTTGGGAAATGTGAGATGAGGCTGTGTGTTCTTTTTGGTCAGCAGTGGTTTTCTCCTTGGAACTCTCCCATGGATGCCATTTTTGCCCAGTCTCTTTCTTACTGTAAGTGAGGCCTGCAGTGTTTTAGATGTTGTTCTGGGTTCTTTTGTGACCTCCTGGATGAGTTGTCAATGTGCACTTGGAGTAATTTTGGTAGGCTGGCCACTCCTGGGAAGGACTGTTCCAAGTTTTCTCCATTTGTGGATAATAGCTCTCACTGTGGTTCACTACAGTCCCAAAGACACTGAAATGGCTTTGTAACCCTTTACAGACTGATAAATGTCAATGACTTTGCTTTTCATCTGTTCCTAGAGTGTCTTTGTGGTGTGATGTGTTGTTTTTAAGATCTTTTCTCATACTTCACTTTGTCAAACAGGTTCTATTTAAGTGATTTCTTGATTCAACAAGTCTGGCAGTAATCAGGCTTGGGTGTGACTAGTGAAACTGAACTCAGCTTTCCAAACAATGTGGATAGTCACAGTTAAATTATGATTTAACAAGGGGGACAATTACTTTTTCATACAGGGCCATGTAGATTTGGAAATCTTTTTTCCCTTAATAAATGAAGTCATTATTTAAAAAGTGCTATTTGCATTTACTTGGGTTATCTTTGTCTAATATTAAAATTAGTTTGATGATCTGAAACATGTAAATATGACAAATATGCAAAAAAATGTAAAAAAAAAAAAGAAAAAAAAAAGAAAAGAAATCAGGAAGGGGGCAAATACTTTTTCACAGCACTGTATGATCACTCCCATGTTGTTCTACTATTTCACTGTTCAGAGATTCCCCTGTGATCCTTCAAAGACCAGCGTGTACCTATGTCTGCAGGAACCTGGGCAAATGTGGTAGGATCACAGTCATTTCTCATGACCGTGTCAAAGGCCCCCTTGAAGTCTGTCACCACTGTCCCATCGAAAATATACACGACATCCTATGTACAGTTTCACACATTCAAGATTCCCTAAAACCACCATTTTCCCTGATTTGATCCACACTGGTGGATCTAAAATCCTTCTGAATAGATGTGTGTCAAATTTGGCCCGGAACAGCCTCAATGTACAAAGATTTGTGTCACAGTATAAAAGTGTAAAATATTTACATTTTTGTTTATGTTGATCACTTTAGGAAAAGTAATCAAATTTTAGGCTGAGAGAATGACATTTATGATATTTTTACCACTGCTAAATGTCAAAATGGGTTAAAATTGACCAGTATGTGAGGGTTAAAGTTTGTAGAATAAAGCATTGTATGAATGCATGGTTAAATGTGGCTTGTTGTCTAAAGCACTTTGAGTGGTCAGTAAGGCTAGAAAGGCACCATATAAATGCCAGTCCATTTCTGTTTCCCATTTGCAGTGTCAAGGAACTGGTCACCATTGGTAGTTTATTTTCAACAGCCTTAAAAATAATGGCAGATTTGTTATCTAGTAAAAATAAGATCACATGGACATTAACTGGAGAAATCAGTATAAAAAGAAGATAAGAATGTTAAGATGAAAACAATCTTGGCAACCACAGCCATCTTTAAATTAAGCCATTTTACTTTGTGGAATTGTTTTGTGTTGTTCTTGTGATCTAGTCTTGCATTCGCTGTTGGTCTGTATGATAGTTTTGAAATCGTTTTGAAATGCAGTGCCATATGCTAAAATTTTATTATAAAAGTGTCTCTGTAGAGTTAGAAACCTTTGGAAAAACTAACTGACAAATGCAACTGACAATATACTGTGAGTCTGAATTTATGTCCACCTTTATCTGGTTTCCTCCTCATTTGCTTAGTCTGTTTAAATTTTTTGTGACAGTACCTATAAAGAGCTCCAAGGAGTAGACATATTTTTAAGGCATTGCAATTCATTGTGTTATGTTACTCGGTAGCATGTTCACCATATCTGAAGAGACAAGTTAAATCCTTATCCAGATCACTAGTTTTTTTATTAACATACCCTCAAGGACATTTGGCTGGTTCATATCACCAATGTATTGTTATATTGTTTGCCTGATCCTCTAAAACAAGCAGCTCTGTTTCTTTGTAAAAGAAAGTTTGTTTTTAAATCTCTGTACAGTGTACATAGCTAGATTGTTAAATTACAGATTTTGTAGATTTGGTAATGCAATTCTGAACTGCCTTTGTGTTTTTATTATGCTATTTGGATGGATGTGGATGTGGAGACTTTGGAATTTCGGCTATGTTCACACCATTGCACCTCTGCCACTGGAAGGGGGCAAATACTTTTTCACAGCACTGTATGATCACTCCCATGTTATTCTACTATTTCACTGTTCAGAGATTCCCCTGTGATCCTTCAAAGACCAGCGTGTACCTATGTCTGCAGGAACCTGCTATTTTTACTCTTTAACCATTTCTTTTAAGGTCCATATGAATGCGATATCAATTGTGACAGGTTTTGCACAGTATTCAGTCTACTCCATCCCAGCATATGTTTTTATTTGCTTTTGTTAAAAGATGTTTTTAGTAATGGGCCACTCTTTTTTTTTGTACATTTTTATTCATTTTCAATTTTGTTTTCAGGTTGGCTTTGTTTTCAAAGACATTAGGCAGTCAGAAATCTGTCCCCAATCTGCAGAAATTGTGTACAAAATAAGTGTCTTTTTAAAACCCAGTTCAGAAAATAAAACATTATTGCTCACAATTTCAACTGTCCTCAATGCTAATATAAATCCACCCTGACAGAACATCACAACTGTTTACAGTTTCTCATATTAAGTACCGTGATTATATTTTGCATTACACACATTGTCGTATGCTACTACTTCATACAGTATCATTCATGCACTGCTGTTATCCAGAAATACATCATTCTTGTAACCTCATTGGTAAGCTTAAACTGTAACGCTAGGAGTTTTGCACTGCATTAAAACTGTACTGCTGTACTGCAGGAGAATGACAAAACTCAGGGTGAAATTTCTGAGAATTACATAAAATTGTGTACTTTTATTAGCAGACGTTTACCGCTCCCTGCAGGTGCTCTTACAATCCGAGCTATAACTTCCAGTTCCCCATCACACATTACCCTCCAAGTTTGACTGAACGGCTCTGAGGAAAAGATTTTCAAATTCACATAAATCGTTATTATCTCTTAAAATTGCGGAGACATTATTTTGCAGCCGTTGACCTCTCAATTCTAGTTGAATTACGTCGCCTGGGTGGGCGTGAGCAAAGATCATATCTGATATCTCGTTCGCTGATCTCATCATACCCTGATAATACTCTGCATAGTTAGGGGAATCATCTGGAGGCGGAAAATTCAAAATTTATCTAATCTCCAAGTTAATAAATTTATTTCTCGATACTAAAGTAGGATGTGATGAATTACAACAGTTACTGTCCTCTGCATTTCCACCTCGCTGTTGTATTGTATCATCGGCTTGCAGATTTCCTGCACACTCTTAAGTTGAGGTTACACAGCTGTCCTGCTCTGAGACATTATTATTGTTATCTAAATGTTCTACAGATGTTGATATATTGTTTAAGCCAAAAGTGTCTGAGGATGAGTTTTGACAGCTTTGGGTTTCAGAATTTTGATTTAGTCTGCGTATTTCATCACGCAACTCCTCTGATATTTGGATCTCATTATCATCTAAACGGCCTAAGCAAGGGCCAGATTAATGGCGCTGAGAGGGTCATTAGGGTTGTTGACATTTTTTTGTGAAGTGGGACTTTCAAACTCATCACCGTTAGAGCGGTTTGATTCTGAGTTGTGGAAGGTTACACGGTTTTCTACACCAGGGGTCTCAGATTCACCACCTTCTAAACAAGCTAATTCAGCAAGGGCCGCATTAATGGCGTCTAAAGGATCATTGGGGTTGTTGACATTATTCTGGCTTTCAAATTCAACACCATCAGCGTTATTTGACTGTAAATGGCCTAATTCCGCAATAGCCAAATTAATGGTGTCGAAAGGATCTACAGCATTGATACACTCCTCGCTCACGCTTTCACACTTTAAAAAACAAAGATGTCCAGAAGTCTAAACCTTTTTAAAAAAAACACCCACAAACATTTATTATTATTATTTCATCATTGACAATATCTCCATCAACAAGCCCATAGTTCTACATAACAAATTAATATACTGCCTTCTCTTCTTTTTTCACCCCCTTTGTTGTTCTTCTTATTGCCCCCTCTGTTCCTCTTCCTCTTTTTCTCCTTTATAAGCACCGAATGTCTGGCGCGTCTATGTCTACCCTCTAAAAAGACAGATAAAACCAGTAAGACAAACTAAAATGCAAATAAAATCTAGTATAAGGTACTTTTATCAAAAAAAGCATCAAGGACTCACGGTTTGAAGACGAACTCTGTATTCCGTCTTCGCTCTCTGAACTGGCACCGTTTAAATCCTCAGGTAACCTCTTCACACCCATCGGTAACGTCTTTACAGCAGGACCGCGTAACGAAACCAGTAATCGCTGGCTCTCCAGAGGTTCGAGCCGGATATTTTTTTCGCCCAACCGGTTGGACGGGGTCGGGCAGCAGCCTGGTCACCTTCAGGGGACAGCAGCGACAATGGAGCAGGCTATGGTGCATTGCCAAAAAGAAAACTGTCCAGGTCCGAAAAGTCTAAGTTGGTTTTAAAAAAAGAAAACATAAAAAACTTTGTTACATCAGGTCTAAATTGTGTAAACATTATTTTGGTTCATAAATAAGAACAATTGCAGACTCACCAGTATCGCTGTTAGAGAGCTACCTCGATATGACCTTGCTTAACTCAGAATCTAAAAAAAAAAGAAGACAGAATTTAAGACAATGCAGAACATATAAGCTAAAAAGACAAGTAAAAAACTCTAGAAAAACTATCAGTACCAGAGGAAGCCATGTTAACAAATACATGATATGCCCTGACCTTATGCAGGGTTTTTATACAGCTTTGAAAGTC
>VUQS01064174.1:0-10595 GCA_015108495.1 Heterochromis multidens
GGGTCTAATGACCCAGTGTTCTTGAGGTTTTGGACTTTCTGCAGTTTATTTAAATGCTCTGTTATTTCTGGTTTGATTATCTTTTAATTTGCTTTGTATATCCTGAGTGGTTGTTCTAGTATTCTGTTCTTGGTTTTCTTAATTTGCTTCTCCTCCCTCAATGTTCCCCTTCCTCATGTGTTAATCTCCTGTGTCGTGTCTCTCTGTCCCCCTCTCTCTTTGTCTCCCTCTCTAGCTCTCTCTTTTTGTCTCTCTTTGTGTCTCTCTTTGTGTCTCTCTTTGCCCCGCTCTCTGTGTCTTCCCCCTCTCTGTCATGTCTCTGTGTTTGTTACTTTCCCCACGTCAAGTTCACGTGTCTTAGTCTGTGTCTCAGTGTGAAGCCACTTCCTGTTTTACTTTGATAGTCTCTTGTCTCCTGTGCATTATGTTCAATTTTGATTCCTCTGTCTCGTTACTCCCTGATTTAGTTCACCTGTGTTCCCTGATGTTCTCCATCTCCCTGATTACCTTATGTGTGTATTAAACCCTCAGTTTTCCTTAGTTCTTTGTCACGTTGTCATTGCCTGTTTTACCCCGCTGTGTGCTCCCTGACTCACCGGCAACTGTTTTAGTTTTGAACAAAGCTGTTTTGTCTGTGGCACCCAAGGTGCTAAATACTCAGTGTGTCTCAACACACTCAAAACCCAGAATGTTCGGTGTGTGTCTCAACCAGCCACAGTTAACCATGTTCAGTGTGTGTCTCAGCCAGCCACAGTTAACAATGTTCAGTTTTTGCCACAGTCTACTACGGCTAACAAGGTTCAGTGTGTGTCTCAGCCAGCTAAAGCCACCAATGTTCAGTGTTTGCCACATTCTGCCAAAACCAACAATGTTCATGTTTGCCTCAGCCTGCAACCTCTAGAATTGTTCGTGTGACACCACATTCACCCCCAGAGACTGTTGTAACATCCCAGCCCACACTTCTCAAAAACTGTGATTCTGTCCTGTCAGTGTGTTTAGAGACTGCATGTGTACCTCCAGCTCCACTCCCAGAGACTGTCTTACCTGTTTCCACCCCTGAGCCTAACCTTGTGCCTGTCCCTGTCCCCTGGGTGGGGATGGCCCAGACCCAGTCGACCCTTGCACCCATACCAGTTCCTCGGGTGAGGGCGGCTGGAATCCAGCCAGACCCTGCACCCATCCTGGTTCCTAGAGTGAGGGCAACCAAGACCCAGCTGACCTCTGCACCCATACCAGTTCCTCGGGTGGGGGCGCCAAGTGTCCGGTCAGTCCCTGCACCCATGCCTGTTCCCAGAGCTAGGGTGGCCAGGACCCTACCAGTCCCTGCACCTGTACCCATTCCCAGGGTGAGGGTGGCTGTGGTCCGGCCTACTCCTACTCCTACTCCAGTCCCCTTTCCGGTGCCTGCTCCCAGGGCAGCTAGGGCTCAGCCAATCCCTGCACCCTTCCCAGTTCTGAGGGTGAGGGTGGCTAGGGCCCAGCCTGCACCTGTTACGGTCCCCAGGGTGAGGAAGGTGAGGTCTCACCATCAGCCTCAGCTTCAGGAGGAGTCAGTGGTGGGCTCTGCGCAGCCCCAGTCTCAGGTGGAGTCAGCTGTGAGCCCCATGCAGCCACAGCCTCCAAGGTTCCCCAAGCTCCCAAGGTTTTCTGTGTTCCCCGAGCTCCCAAGGTTTTCTGTGTTTCCCGAGCTCCCAAGGTTTTCTGTGTTCCCCGAGCTCTCAAGGTTTTCTGTGTTCCCCAAGCCTCCAGAGTTGGCTGTGAGCCCTGCGCAGCCAGAGACCAAGCCAGAGGTCTCTGCACCACCTGCACCTACAACCGTGGGTCCCGAGCTGTACGCTTCTGAGCTTGCACCTGAGCCCATGAGCCCCAACCAGCCTCCTTCCAAGTCACCCGAGAGTCTCCGTCTACATCGCCAGCCTGCCACGCCACCAGAGGAGCCCCAGCGCCTCTGCTGCTGTCGTTGTCATCTTGAGGGTTTCCTTCGCCGCCACCGCCGGCCTCCTGCCAAGTCACCCGAGGGTCTTCGTCGCCGCCGTGGTCGGCCCCCAGAGTTCCACAGTCTCCGCCGCTGGCCCAGCGTTCGGCCCCCAGAACTGCTTCGTTTACGCTGCTGGCCCCGTGGCTGGCCTCCAGAACTGCTTCGTCTTCGCTGCTGGCCAGCCCCCAGAAGGATTCCTCTTTTCTGCTGCTGGTCATTACCCCTGAGTTTTGCCCTATGGCCAGGCAGACCCCTAGAACTGTTTTGAACTCTTGTGCTTCCTGTTTTTGTTTGGACTCCCCTTCCTCGTGTGTTAATCTCCTGTGTCGTGTCTCTCTGTCCCCCTCTCTCTTTGTGTCTCCCTCTCTAGCTCTCTCTTTGTGTCTCTCTTTGCCTCACTCTCTGTGTACAGCTCCTCTGTCATGTCTCTGTGTTTGTTACTTTCCCCACGTCAAGTTCACGTGTCTTAGTCTGTGTCTCAGTGTGAAGCCACTTCCTGTTTCACTTTGATAGTCTCTCGTCTCCTGTGCATTATGTTCAGTTTTGATTCCTCTGTCTCGTTACTCCCTGATTTAGTTCACCTGTGTTCCCTGATGTTCTCCATCTCCCTGATTACTTCATGTGTGTATTAAACTCATCAGTTTTCCTTAGTTCTTTGTCACGTCGTCGTCAAATGTTTACCCTGCTGTGTGCTCCCTGACTTCTCCTCGTGTCTAGTTCCTAGTTCCTGGTTTTTGCCCTGCCATGCCAGAGGTTTATGTTTGTGTTTTGGTTTTGTTAATTATCAGCAATAAAGCTGGTCTTTGAGTTTGAGCCTTTCTCTGAAGTCCTGCATTTGGGTCCTCACTCTCCAGCCACACACAGCATTTTATGACATATAAGTGAGGGGAACTACGCACAGAAAAAGTTTACAGCTCTCATCTCTTCCAGTAATTGATAAAAATTACAACTCAACTACCTCAATGAAATTTGCTTCAGATTTAGAAGTGTCTAATCCTTTCATGTTCATAAGCACAATAATGTCTTCAATACATACAGTAACTAATAAAATAGGCTCCTATTACTCAGGAGCAAGGCTTGTTGAAATGTTTGTGGTCCAACCCCAGGGTCAAGATGTCCTTCGGCAACATACTGAACCTGACAAGCTGTCCCTCAGTCCATTAGTGTGTGTGATAGGAATAAAATATTGTTAGTATAAAATGTATGTGTGAATGGGTAAATTTGGTTTGTAGTATAAACTATATAGTCATAAGACTAAAAAGGTGCTATATGAAATGCAACCAATTTTATGTGACTCCAAACTGGTGACACGCAGAGGCCTGTTCAAGTTACATTGTAACACACTAGCAACCCCTTTACCACAATTTCCTAATGTGCAAGGCTGTGAACTAGAAGTCTCAACATCTGAATTAACACTGTGTAGGAAACTATCCTCTGCTGGCATTATTACTGCTATGAAACTCAGATGGGGGAAGTTTACTGTTTAACTAAACTGTAACAGGCTGTAACAAACTGGTGCAAAACTACAGAAAATTCTGAACAGTAGTGTATAGTATTTTATGAATAGTGTTGAATACTGTCAAGACTGATGCTTTTGTGGGGAAAAAATACCAACAATCTACTGTACATTTTATGGTATAATACGGTATAAAGATTTTTCATAGTTTAACATTATGAAAAGATGCATTTTAATCCAAACCATCATCTTTTCCTAAACACCTCAGAAGTTTTGGTGCCTAAACAAGTACCATGTCCCCTAAACATCATAAAACAGCAACTAAAAACAAAACAAAACAAAGTAAAAAACAAAAAAACAAAAACAAAAAACAAAAAACAAAAATATAAACAAACAGAAAAGTAAAATAAAAGTCTGTCTTCTGAACTGTCTTCTCAAAGGAAGTCCCGTGGTTTATGTCAGTGCCTGTGGTCTATGCTCCCTTCCTCCTAATGTGGATTTCTTCCTCCAACAAGATGCCCTCTATGTGGAAAACTGGTACTATAATTGTGTTATAATGTGACACCAAGAAGTGCTGTCCAAGTGTGAGAGTCTTTTGGTAACTGCATTCATATACATCTTCAAGAAATCATTGAGTCTAAAAATCTCCACTGTGACATTTATCTAAGTGTAGCTTTAGTTTTAAAAAAATGAGTTAATTTTGTGGTGAAAAAAATGGACAGACTTATTAAACATATGTAAACAACATTCATCTCTTATACCTAATGCAGAGACAATATGAGACTACACTACAATGTGACCTGGGGAGTTAATCTACACAATATCACGACAAGTTGCTTAGTCAATGAAAGATTTCAGAATAAATTAACATAAGAATTTCCCTGGAGGACTATTCTAATCAGAGTATACTATCGTTTTCTGTTCCTGCTTAATGAATCATACGAATTATAGTCATATTATAAATGGCAAGTCTTTGCAGGGCTATTAGTTTGTTTCTTTAGGGGTCTAATAGAAGACATGCTTCATTTAGGGCCCTGTAGTGTCCCGCAGCAACATGAAATGAATTGCATTATTTCCAACAGCTGCCATTTTCCAATGATCTTATCAGAAATGCACTAACATAATGTGGCAGAGGAAGTTATTATTCCAGACCAGCCGTCTCACCCTCATACCATAATAGCATTCATCTTTCTGAGCAGGTCTTTTACTTCTAGCTCTCCGTCCTCCTCGCACATTTCCCACACATTCATTCTTAATTACAAAAGATGGATTCCATCAGTAGATACATTTCTGGTCAAGATTTACATTCAGTAGGAGTTTGCCTTTAACTTTCATTTTGATGCTAATGCCTTGCGCTTTATTAACTCCCCAGCGTGTAAACCCAGCGTGTGGAATGTGTGACTGCTTGAATGCAATAACACCTCATTCAATATGTTGATTAAATTTTGGTGCATCTAAAGAGATGTCCATAGAGATTTCACTGGGTGGGACAATATCCCTTCATCCTATTACTGGCCCTAGGCTTACTTTTGCTTATTGCAGAACTGAGAACAGCCTTTATTTTTTCATTTTTACCTTTTTTTTTTGTTTCTTTTGTTTTGGCCTCAATGTGAGTGAAGTGCTTGATCTGGCAGGTAGTCTGTAGGAGAATGAACCAAGCACTTCTCAAGTGCACATTTTTCCAGGCATCATGTAGGCCTAATCATGCAGCATTTACCACCTGCTTTGCCCTTCACACTTGTTTGTCATCACTGAGAATGAGATAGTTTCATGCTTCTATGTTCAAGTCCATTACAGTTAAAACTAAAGTTCAACTGATGTATGAAATCAGGATGAGGGATAATTTATTATTCTTTCTGAAGATGATATTAGCTAGGCAATTACAGATTATACATAATCAAACCTTTTTTTTTAAACTACTACAAATTTTGTTGCAAAACCAAAGATCATAATTTCTTTTCTTTAGTGTCGCATGTTTTTTTTTAAGTATATGTATATGTGAAATGTAATATTTATCTAGATATCACTTACCACAACCATTTTTATGAATTTTCTGGAAAGTAAAACATGAGAGATGTACACAGTAATTTTTTAATAAAAAAAAAAATACAGGTCTTGTAAGTGGTGCCCTTTGTTTTGTTATATTCATTGTAACAAAAGCACTGTGACTAATCCATGGTTAGGGTTATGCAGGGATACAGAAAACAAATTTATCTAACAAATGTGGTTTGGTTATTAATCAGCAAAATTTTTGTACAGAGGCAAACTGACCAGAGTTTCAATTAATGCCTCATTTACACAGGTCTAGATAATGGTTCGTGACCATCTGGCAACCACCAGTCACTACAGGAAAAAATGTGTATTTTCTGACCTGTTGGTGAGTGTTTGCTAGAGATTGCTGGATATTAATACAGACAGGTAAAATCAGTCGGAAAGAGGGTGCTGCACCAAATACTTCCATGTGATTGCTTTGGTCGATAGTAGCATTCCTTGCATGCCTGACGCGAACTTGCCTCCTACCTCAGCTCGCTGAACTGTAGTGAAACTTTAAAAAGTCCGATACAAACCTGAAAAGGAGAACAAAGGAAAAGCTGTGCCTTACCGCGGCAACAATAACACTTCAAAAAGCATAACTTTTAATTTTAAGGCAATTGTTCCCAGTTTCCGGGCTGCAACCTGCTAGCAACCAAAACAGTCACAAGGAGATTTCTGGTACAGCAACTTATACCTCTTTAACACCAGTTTCACACTAGTGACTGCCAGCAACCTCCAGCAGCCACTCACAAGTAGTTGGGGAATACACATTTTTCCCTAGTGACCGGTGAAATCAGCAAAAGATATCAATCATTATGCATGAATATGTGCGGAACATTTAATAGGCTGAGTTAATCCATTATTTAGAAATGATTCGGGCGAAGCTTATTACAGACAGCTATTAAAGCGTTACACTTTTTTTTATATTTCTATGAGGTTTCCTCCCCTTGATGTGGTCCCCCAAAAACTATACAAAAACAAATCCTCAGCAATAGCTCAAACTCGAATACAAATCTCATTGTGCCAATCAAACTGCTGAATATTTTAAACACAAACAGGATTGCCCTCAACCTCCTCTAATCGTATACACCATCATTGCAATGAAGAAGCATCTTATAGAAGCAGGATAATCTTCCCTTTTCTCTCTTGTTTGTGGTTTAACACAACATCTTACAACATGAATGCAAGGACATGGTGGTCTGATTACTTAAATAATACATGAGAAATCTAATGAACATACTCAGACGTCACCTGCCTGTGCCGCACTGAGCGTTGATTAAAGTTTGCCTGTTTGGCATTTGAATAATGAACAAACACTGTGAAGAAATGGCAACCATTAACCTTTCAAAGAGTCCCTCTTATTCTAAATCATAGTGTATCGGGACGTTCCAATACCTGAATCCTATTTTCCACTACATTACCCCTTTAGAAAAGATTCCAACAGTGTTCCTGTCAACAGGTATGTTTTTTTTTGGTTTTTTTGGTTTTTTTAACTTATGAGCAACCCAATGAATTGCTATACTGTCTGTGTACTTGCCCTTATTTAACAGTGCATACAACAGTCAGTAAGTGTAGCTATAGATATTATAACATATTTGAAATCATCTGCTGACATTAAAAACAAAGATATGTGCAGTTAGTTGACAAGATAATTAAAACTAGCTGCCCTTATTAGGTGGCACCACAAAAACTAGTCAGCCATTAATAATATTTTATTAGTTACAGTGGCAGTTATCTAGTCAATGATGTTAGTGGCACTGGCAACTATAATAGCAGGACCCCTCATTCTCTATGACAGGAAGTAGCATAACCTCAAGGTGGAAACACAAACAACCACCTTGCGAACCAATACAGTTCTACAGGTCTTTGATCTAGAAAATTAATATTTGTAGATAGGCTGTGTCAGAATAATTTTGCATATAACCATTCAGCCAAAGGAATGCATAACTATATTCTCCACAGGCATGTTGACACACATTTCAATGGTATTTAAAATACATACAAATTGATTATCACAGAATTTGATCAACGTCTTCAAATGGCTCTTGCATACATGTGATATATCTACAGTCAATGTTTAATCCCATTAGATTATTCTCACTTTTGACTGTTTTCTCAGTAATTTAAATTTTAGGCATTCAAATTAAGTTATTTTGAAAGTTCAGTTGATGTTAACTTGATAAGCTCTTCCTCAATTGTGTTTTCCCCACTGGTTGGCTCGCTGGCCAGGTTCCTGTTGTGTCTGAAATTTTAATAGGCTGTTTTAAACTGTAGCTTTATACAAATTTGTTGTTTTTACTATCAGTGTGTTATGTGACAAAGCCACAGCCAAAACACAGCTCTTATAACCTAAAGTAACCTTCTTTCTTTAGTGGATAGATAGATAGATAGATAGATAGATAGATAGATAGATAGATTTGCTCTTTCTGTTAATTTCTTCTGCTACTTAAATAGTTCTCTTTACAGAAGGAAGCCAGAAACCTGCTGAGTCTGAATTCTGTTTGCACAGCTTTTACAACATTTCTACAGTTAACATGCTGCTTTGAGTATTGTTAAAAACAACCTTGTGATGTTTTCATTCAGGCTGAGAATCTGTGGTTAACAGCTAAATATTGCACGTCTTTCACAGCCATCAGGTGGCAAAATGTGGTGTCTTACTGTGTTTCCACACTTCTCTTTCCTTTTTAAAGAGCGGCCTTTGCGTTTTTCTGGCATACATTTCAGCTTCCGCTAAGCATCTAAAATGTTACAAATGGAGTCTGTTTAGTCTTTTCTGCAGGAAGTGGTATTGTAGCTTGTTAAGGAAAGCTTTTCAAAGAATAAAACAAAACTTTTCTGTCATCTTTAAGAACAGTAGATATTTATTTACCAATTTATTTCTTTATTTTGCAAACCCTTTCCAGCAGTCATACTTATAATTAATGCAAGACTTTAACTGAAAAAATAAATTTACGAGTTTTCAAATAGCTAAAAGAAGAAATCTTAAAACCTCTATCAATACAGAAGTAACACTTCTCTCAGTTAAATGGTGTTCATGCAATGATTTGTGATGACTTCAGAACAATAAAAGCTGATGGCAGTAGAGAGTGTGCACACAGTTTTTACTGGGACTCCATGCACCCATCACTTATATACTGCGATACATCTTTTAGCAGTACATATAAAGGCATGCATTGGCAGGCAGTAGCAGTGACTCAGAGTACGTAAAAGCATCAAGATGTAAACATTTGTCTTAATTATCTAGAGGACAATATTTGCATTCATTAAGCTGGAGTGCTTTTACTGGACATTAAAAAACGACATGTGGTATGATGAGTTTAATTTTGTCTCAAGTATAGAATGAGTTGTTGAGAATAAATCACAGTGACACCTACAGTACAGCCTTATACCAATCTAACTGCAGCCAAGCGGAAATGTAAGTGATGTCTGCTTAAGCTGAAAAAAAAAAACAAACTCTCAGCTTTTGTGCTAATGTTCAGCATATGGTCACAATAAAAAGTGTGACAATCAACACCAAAAGGTGCAAACTACCCTAAACAACTGCATACGCTACCATCTGTGGCATATTTCCTGAAGTTGCTTTAAAGAAAATAAATCATTTTTTAATGAAAAGGAAGAGCAACTACATGTAGATGTCTTCCCATTCAAATATTGGCCAAGTCTTCAGGCATTAAGCTTATATATTTCACATTGTGCAAAATTACTGTTAAATGAGGCAGTTGGAAGATGAAGGGTTCATTTCCAACAACTACTCTCCTTAACATTCTGTGATTGTGCAGGATTTCTTTGTAAAAGAATACTTTACTTTTAAAACAACAGATATCAAAGAGGAATTGAGAAGTTAAGCGAAGTATGAGGAAATGCGATTCTTGGATTCTCTTTTGTCAGTTTCTTTTGAAATAATTGGGATATTCTACCAATAGAATTGCCCAGTGTGTAGTTTGAAAGTCTGTCGCTTAGACAGACAGTGCACAAACAGCCCTCAGACCAGTAATGACTTTGGAGGAAGGGTTGTAAGGAAAACACTCCTTTAACAATGTGCTGAACCTCTGCAATTCCTTTGCTGTATCCACTGAAATCCTGAGAAGTAAAGAAGAGAAAAAAAACAAACCCCCTGTAAACTGTAAATAATGAAAAGTCATGTTCAGTATTGATGGAATACTGCCTTGTCAAGACCTCTATCTAGGGTGCAGATTCTGAAGTGGTCTTGTATGTTCACCAAAATTCATGCCAGCAGGTTCCTACTGGCTGGGATTGATGGCCTATTGTTTGCCTTGACTAAACAACCTCATCATTTGTTTCACCTGTAAAGCTTAATATGTATATAGACCTGTGGTTCTGCCAGTGTTTTACAAGCCCCACAACCTGCCGGGCGTATGCACAGGGGAAACGGTAAGATTACCAATAGAGTGCAACATTAAAATGTAGGAAATCATGATTATAAGAATGGATTAATCCATGACTGTAAAGATAAGATATGGAACAATCAAAGATTACCTGAATGCAAGTTTATTTACAGTACTTTGCTTAATTTGCTTAATGTTCAGCTTCCTTCTAAATATAGGAATATGTAAATGCTGGTTGAAAATGCTGCAAATTACTTATTGCAAACCACATGCATTTGGGGTTTTTTGAAATGCACATATAAAAAATAGTAAAATATGTAGCATGGTATGTCCATCTCATAGGGTCATTTTTTTTGTTTTTACATATTTTATATTAGGGCAGTGGTCAAGCCAGACAGATAATTTCTTGTTGACAATCATTTACTTGTATTGAGTCTTTCTTTTTATTCTACTATTTTTATTAATGTGATTCATACTGGATAATGTTTGCATCATACTTTGAGAAACATCATGCCTCCTTTTTCCCAAAGGCAATTTCTTTCACATTATTTACAACTGGCAGATCAAAATAGCAGCTCATTTGCCATAGACAGAGTGTTCTACTCTGTCATTCCATAGACAATGTTACATAGACGGTTGGATATATCGTAAGTGCATGTGCCTAGGGCACATGAGCCATAATTAACATTTGCATCCATCCTCAGTAATCCCATTTAGCAACAAAAATCTATATTTAAAGACAAAAAAATTGTGGTACTGTTGGTGGGTGACACAAAAAAAA
>VUQS01064185.1:0-12270 GCA_015108495.1 Heterochromis multidens
TTATTTTTGTTTATGTTTGGCCAGTAGTAACTTGACAGAAAAAAATTCATATAATCTTAACAGCAGACTGCTGGCTTGTTAAGCTTATTAAGAGTGTTGAATTATTATTTAAAAAAAAAAACTTGTTCATTACTTTGTAATAAGAAATCAGATGTGCAGATTTCATTAACTCTCAATCTATCTATTAATGGCTTGGTACTAGGCTATGAATCATTACTTTAGGCAGAGAAAATATTAGTAGAACATGCCAAATTGTCCTAAAAATTGCTGTTGGTATGTTAATATGTAAGGGTACAATGTTTTGATAAGTGTTTGTTGCAAAATACGTGTTGTATATCTGCACACAACTAACTCATTGTGTGTATGTGCAACAGTCGTACCTCTGTTGGAGCAGATCACCCCCTGTTGGTTTTTGCAAAGCTCTCTGCTCTTCTTGCCGGAAAGGTTACACTCTTCCTGAAACTGGCAGGCAAGTCCGATCCAACCTTCATCACACTCACACACCCCACAGTCACAGTAGCCACGGTCTAAAGGGAAACACAATGCACCATATGCTGTTTATCACCGCTAAAATCATGTACATGACCCATGTTTCACATCATTCTGTAAACACAGGGGCACGTGTGTTATCTTAAAGGTACAGTGTATAAAATCTCACCACTAGATGTCAGTAGATTGCAGACTGCAGTCAACTGAATTCTGTTTTCTTACCCCTCCCAATTCAAGTGCATAATCCTAGCTACAGTGGCTGCTGTAGGACAAACAACTCTGGCCACCGTTCAACTGTAATGTGTGTAGGCTGTCAGTCCGCTGTTTACCTCAGCTGTCTATGTCTATTTACTCTGGAGGAGGCTGTAAAACTTTGGGAAAGGAATCCGATATGAGTCGATGAGTCAGTGAAGCTCACCTCTGTCCGATGACAGCATGTGAGTTGTTTAGGATATCCTGAACTATGTTTTTGCTGTTGTTAGCTGCTGTTAGCCGGCATTAGTAAAACTTTCTTTGAAGTGGATCTAACATTGTGTGACTCGGACTTAGCTAATAAACTCTCATATGATGTGAGAATGTAATCAAACTGTTTATCAGAGATAAAGTGTGATTTTTAGGACGCTAAGCCTAACATTAGCTGGTATAATGTTAGCTTATAACCAGCTGTTGTTGTTTAGCTGGCTCATTGTCAGCTGTCTGGAGACGGGAGGGTCGCATATCTAATCTTCTGACAATAAGTAATTGTGACACTATCAGGAGTAAATAAGCAGGTTTATGCATGTTTTCGTGTGTCAGAGCCCTGACTTCAGTTCAGGAGATGAGGCTTGATGTGAGGAGGAAGAGGATGAGGTGGAGATGAGGGAGGAGAGAGAGCAGCGGTAGAGGAGGAGAAAGGCATAATGAGAAAGAAATGATGAAAAAATACATGTACAAATGTTAAATGGTCATGTATAATTTGAAAGAGCAATTTGTGATCTTTAAATTAAAAGTAATTTATAAGGTGTACTACGTATGTGGCCGGTCTCTAGCCACATACATAAACACAATTAGGCAGAACGGCAATGTCCATCTTGGCCACTGTATTCAACATGGCACAAACCGGCACCCGCTCCTGTGTATTTTTAATGGATTAATTCTGAGTGTATGAGAATGCATCAGTTTGTTGGAAGAAGTAATTAAACACTAATCAATGTATATTTATGACTACAACAATATTTTTTTCTATTTAATAACCTCACAAAAATTACTTACCCTACCTATAAATAAGTTCACAACTTTTACCACCAGGACAATCCAAGAATTAGGACTCATTTGCCTGTTTTGACCAAATTTCTACAACAGACCCTTTTTACACCCAAGTGACTTGAGATGTATAAATGTGCATAGTAAGAAGGCAGACAGGCACTGGCATGTTTCTACAGTATTTCTAAGTTTTGTTTGTGCTATATACGTATAAATTAGGTATACTACTATATAAAATTTCATCGTGATATACTGGATCCTGTATCAATCACACTGCCAGAACATTACCTTGTTTAGTGTTTAAAGGACCTACGCAGGCAGTCTGGCGTCATTATTTCTCATCATTCTGACGGTCACAGTGAGCAATATGAAAAACAGGAGGAAACACATGATGCAAATGAGGGCTGTTGACAAGTTATTATAAATGTTGCTCTCATTGCATTTAGCAGCAAGGGGCCTTGTATGTCACACTCAATCATTCGCCTGAATCGTTCATCATGTAAATGTGGTGTCCTTTTCAAGGGCTATCCATCAGTCATTAGCCACGCGCAAGTCCCCTGTCTCTCCACATTATCGATACATCTCAGGGGACACTTGGCAACAGGTTGGAGGAAGAGAAAAAATATGTAACGTGCACATCAAAGAGAACTGCACCACAGAGACAATAGAATTTCAAGGAAAGCCAAACTTTTATATAACTGTAACAAATTTGGACTGTAATATCTACAGTATACTATGACATTATGACATTTATTTGTGTACAAATATAAAGAGACATAAAGTTCCATGACATTAAAATTTCACCTTTCCTATTGGTCAATAAAATCTTAAAGCTGTAGCGTTAGAAAGCTATAGCTATTAGTAGACTGACTTATTTTGCTTTGCTGGGTAATGCTTCATAATTGTAATCTATGATGCTTACAAATGTTTTCTAATGTTACAATTTTTATGTTATTACTTAACAAAATTAATAAATAAATCTATTGTGAATTATCTATAGTTTTATGTATGGTATCACACCTGAAAAGATATGTTCTAGAGTAAAGGTTTCATTTCTGATCAGAAAGCCTGTCCTAATAAGATACCAAAATCAAACATTAACCAATTAATAAAAACATTTTGTGATTTGTCCACAGTAAATCAGTTGTCACAATCACACAACTATTTAGTAGTGATAGTTATTATAAAGTGTTATCTTCAGTGATCAGTGATTTTTGAATCATTGTTGCATTAAAAAAAATGCTATCCTCCAATTTAGTTTATTGTCATTTCACTGATTTGCATACATTTGGCACATATTCATGGAGAAATCTAAACTTATTATAACTGTGGACATGTCTTTTTTGGATTTATCATATACTTTTTGCATATGGGAACTGGAACACAATAGTTACAAGACAGAATTAGATTAAACACCTTCCAGCATAATTCTGTAGACTATTACAAAGTTAATGCCACCCACTAGCCCCCGTTAATCTTCCCCTTGACAATCACTCTGACATATAAAATGTCCCTCTTTGTCTGCTAGGCCAAAATTTATGTGGGTGGGAAGGTGCCTGTCTGTCGACAGTTTATCTTTTCTAGTGCTTCCTGAGCAGTAATTCTCTGTGGTATGAGGGTGTCAGGGTCCTTCCTACGCTCCACAGACAGACACACACATTCAGCCAATCAGGTCCTGACCAGTGCACAGATACATCCAATGAGACATGAAAAGAGTGGGTGCACCTCTTCCACCATCAATGGCAGTAATAACAGGTGATATAGTGCTGCCACAATTAACTGCTGATGAAGACAGGATGGTGACTCATGCAGCAAGCTAATTTCAGGTTTAGGATTTAACTTGTTCATGCATACTTATTAAGAGTATTTTTTTTCAAGTATTTCAAGCTCCATTAATAGAAAACAGATCATTGATACTTAGATGGTCTTGAGGCTACTCTGAGATTTTCATGCAGTTTCAATTATATGCAATACTGTAAGTCAAGGCAAACATTACATACTACAAATCTAAAATCTTCCTGAGACTTTCTCTGTTTTCATTTTTTACATGCATGTTTTTTCTCCAAATGGCATTTCTCCACTTCCTTTGTTTATGTTGTGTTCTCCATAACATGATAGTGATTTCAGCGAGTAATTATTCCTCCTTGCTTTCCTCTCCCTCAGGGCTGTGGAGCATAAAATGACAGCACATCAGCTTGTGTTTTGTGGAAGAATTCTAGGATACACCTGTCTCAGCTAATAACTCATTATGTGTGTGTGCTGTCCTCAGAAAAAGGAACTGCTGCTTTCATCCTTTTACACTATCCAACCTGATCATTTATTGTAAATATTGCGAACTTCATAGTACCTTTGTAAAAGAATTTTTGAAAACCCAATGTAAGTAGGATCACAGTAAAGGAGAAAAACACTTGTTCCTACAGCATGAAGTCTTGGGAGCCTTAATGGGTCCCAATCAAAACGGACTTTTACTAGGAGACTTGGACAGACTTAAGTGGCTTTTTTTTTCCTCTAGCCCATGCTGGAATCATTAGGTGACTCACAACACAGGCACACTGCCTAGCAAAGCTCAGAATATCTAAGTGAGAGCACATCAAAATATGTACTAGAAAAAATAGAGAGATGAACAATTTAATGGACTGTAAGGACTGCGACTGGCGACCTGTCCAGGGTGTACCATGCCTCTCGCCCTATGGCAGCTGGGATAGGCTCCAGCCCCCCTGCGACCCTGAATTGGATAAGCGGAAGAGAATGGATGGATGGATGGATGGATGTAAGGACTGCATTCCACTGTGACTTCTTGTTTTGTTTTTTCTCTTTCTTTGGGAAATTAACAGAAATATTGTATTGAACCTAATAACTTTATTAGGTACATGTTGCTAAGACTGCTTTGGACCCCCCCTTTTACCTTCAGAACAAGGTTCTGGAAACATTCCTCAGAGATTTTGGTCCATATTGACATGACAACATCACACAGTTGCTGCAGATTTCTCAACAGCACATTCATAATACAAATCTCCCAGTCCACCACATCCCAAAGGTGTTCGATTGGATTGAGATCTGATGACTGTGGAAACTATATGAGTACAGTGAACTCATTGTAGTGTTCAAGAAACCAGTTTGAGATCATTTTTGTGACATCGTGTGTTATCCTGCTGGAAACAGAAGAAGACAGGTACACTGTGGTCATAAAGGGATGGATGTGGTCAGCAGCAATGTTCAAATAGGCCATAGCATTTATTTGGTACTCAGAAAGAAAAAGTGTACCAAGAAAATATCCCCCACACCATTACACCACCAACAGCCTGAAATGTTGATACAAGGCAGGATGGATCCATGCTTTCATGTTATTTGTGCCAAATTCTCACCCTACCATCCAAATGTCGCAGCAGAAATTGAGACTCATCAGACCAGGCAACTTTTTTTCCAGTCTTCTACTGCCCAATTTTGATGAGCCTGTGTAAATTGTAGTCTCACTTTACTGTTCTTAGCTGACAGGAGTGGCACCTGGTGTGGTCTTCTACAACTGCACCCCATCTGCTTCAAGGTTCAATGGTGTCCATTAAGAGATGGTCTTCTGCATATCTTGGTTGTAACGAGTGGTTATTTGGGTTACCGTTGCCTTCCTGTTGGCTCAAAGAAGTCTGGCCATTCTCCTCTGACCTCTGGCATCAACAAGGCATTTTCCCCCAGAGAACTGCAGCTCACTGGATGTTTTCTCTTTTTCAGACCATTCTCTGTAAACCCTACAGACAGTTGTGCAGGAAAATCACAGAAATCAGCAGTTTCTGAAATAATCAGACCAGTCCGTCTGGCATCAACAGCCATGCCACATTCAAAATCATTTAAATCACCTTTCTTACCCATTCTGATGCTTGGTTTGGACTTCAATAGGTTGTCTTGACCAGGTGTACCTACCAAAATGCACTTAGTTGCTGCCATGTGATTAGCTGATTAGAGCCAGTGAACAGGTCTACCTACTGAAGTGGCGTGTAAGTGTGGGTTTAAGTTGTAAAAGGATGTTTTTTCACTTCATTATTTTTATTCAACTCTTACCACGTTTTGTGATTAAACCCAACAACCAACAAAAAGAAAAAAGAAAGGAAAAAAGTAAATAAAAACTTAAAGTCAAAGAATCAAACTCCAGCTGGCTGTTAGAAACATCAGGAATGACCACTACCCTATCTACACCCAAATCAGGACTTTTTTTCTGTTTTGACGTTTTGAAGTAAAAAAAAACAAAAAAAAAGCACCTAGATAGGCAAATAACTGATGTGATTGTGTATTGCAGGACTTAAATAACTAGTTGTTTTCTCATGATTCATTTATACAGCTGCCTGTAATATGCCTGTATTGGAAGACAGACACAGTAATAAGCATGTGATACTCACAGTGAAGGTTTGTCTAAAGGTGAGTGATTTGAAACAGCGCTGGCCAAACTGATGCCATATGTTCTGCTGACATAAAAACTCCTTGGGTGGGACATTCTCTGACTCTGATAGGGGGCACAAGGGCTCAGTGCAGAGTGAAAGAACAGAGGCTTTCACAGTCCAAAGCCTGAGAGACAGTGAGAGGAAGAAAAAAGAAAGGTGGGGAGCTGAAATGTGTTTTGACATCCATTGGGGGAAACATGCTTTTAATCTTATGCTTACACCTCTCCATTTCAGCTGCTACTTTGAAATAGGGTGAGAATGACACACATATGATAAAGTCTGCCAGAGTCACAAAGTTACAAATTGATCTCACTGCAGATATATTTGGCTCTCTGCCTTAGTCCACATTAGTGGACTAGGCTGGTAGTTGTTGCCAGAGTTATTTGAATAATCATCTTGACTGCTGTCACAGTAAGTCCTGTTGAATCAAGAATATTTGATGAGGACAAATTCAAATAAATGAGTCATTATGCTTTCATTAAGATGTAGTCGATTCAATCCTGATGTAAGGGCTTAATGCTATTTAACATTTTGACTCCTTTTTCTTTCAGCTGCTCCCTTTAGGGGTCGCTACAATGGATCATCTGCCTCCTCTTCTGTCACACCAACCCTCTGTGTGTCCTTCACTACATCCATGAACCTCCTCCGAGGTCTTCCTCTTTCCATCTGCCTGGCAGCTCCATCTTTAACATCCTTTGTCCAGTATCCTTCCTCTCCACATGTCCAAACCATCTTAATCTTGCCTCTATAACTTTGTCTCCAAAGCACTCAATCTGCTATTTAACATTTCAACAAGGAAGCAATAAAATAACAATTTTATAGTTTGTGTTTTTTTTTCCTCTGGGATAACACTAACACCATTGTCCACCCTGTGTGTTTGACACAGGGCTTAGGTATTACTAAATTAAAGAGCTTGTGTGCTAATTATATGTCCCTTTGTGTGTTATAATTTCTTCTGCAAAGTTATAAAGCCTAAAGTGCTAAATTATTCTGTTCCACAGAAAACACTGCTTCTCTTAACAGAAAAGCCTTGTTAGAGGTCCAGGTCTTTCTTACATTACATAGCTGTGACAGCTTAACACATCTTGCACATCTACCAGCTAATTTGTCACACCTTAAAACAAAGAATGAGCAGCTGTCCCTCAATTTGTCATTATTTCCTCACTACAGCCTGCTCTATTAACACTAAAATTTCTCAGCTATGACCAGAGCTTGCCAAATGCTACATTTGCTCTAAGGAACTGAACACAGCCCTGCGACAGCCTGGCGACCTGTCCAGGGTGTACCCTGCCTCTCGCCCTATGGCAGCTGGGATAGGCTGCATGCTCACATGATCCCAGGAACTATGTTGTCTGGGGCAATTTCCCCCTTGTAGGGTCTTCCAAGGCAAATCGGTCCTGGGTGAGGGTCCAGACTAATAGCGATTTAGAAAAAAACCCTATGATGGAGAAATCAAGGGATATGGCTACTCTGCTTAGAATAGGGTTTCTGGGGCCCCACCCTGCTAGTGGGAGAGCTCTTGGTGGCTGGGCCTTAGCCCATGGGGCCTGGCCGGGCACAACCCAAAAGCAAAACATGGGGCCACCCTCCTCTGGACCAACCACTAGCAGGAGGGACCGTAGGGGTTGGTACTTTGTGGATGGGAAAGTGATCAGGGGCAGACTTCCTGGGGGTCCAAGCCCTGGTTGACAAATCTAGCTTTGGGAACATAGAATGTCAACTCTCTGACGGGGAGGGAGCCTAAGCTAGTGTTTGTGGTTGAGAAGTAGATATAGTTGGGCTCGCCTCAATGCACAGCTATTATTTAGTGACGCCGGGAACTGCAGGAGACGGAGCACTGTGGAGTTGGAGCTGGGAAACTGCCTCAGCTGAGGAAGCAACTGAGTTTTGTTTTGTCACTGTAAAAAAACATTGTACACTCATCATTGGCTATCCGTGTCCCATTGGGTCCCTCCAACAGACATACTAGTGTTACAGATGGGTATACTTTTATGCCCCCAGTTCGGTGCCTGTATTTTGAGGTTTTCCTAAGTGGACTAGAGGGTTACTTCCCTGCACCTTTGGATTGGGCAACAGGTTGTGACTGTTGTTTTGTGCTTATGTGCTGAACAACAGTTCAGTGTACCCAGCCTTCTTGGAGTTCCTGGGCAGAGTGCTTGAAGGTGCCTCTGCTGGGGAATACATTGTCCTGCTGGGGAACTTAATAGCTTATATGGGCAATGACAATGTGACCTGGAGGGGTGTGACTGGGAGGAAGTGGTGGAGGATTTCTCCTTTGATGGCCTCAGGATGACATCTCTGCTATTCACAGACGATGTGGTTCTTCTGGTGGTGACCTCCAGCATGCATTAGAGCTGTTTGCAGCTAAGTGTGGAGTGGCTGGGATGAGAATCAGAATCAGTCCCTCCAAGTCTTAGACCATGGTCATCAGCCAGAAAAAGATGGAGTGCTCACTCTGGGTCAGGAATGAGTTGCTGCCGCAAGTGAGGAGTTTAAATATCTCAGCCTTTTTCACACGTAAGGACAGAGTGGCGCAGATGCTGCAGTGATGTGGACACTGTACCAGTCTGTTGTGGTAAAGAGAGAGCTAACTGTGAAAGGAAAGCTGTTGATTTACCGATCTACGTTCCTACCCTCACCCACAAGCTATGGGTAGTGCCCGAAAATTGAGATCACAGATACAAGTGGCGAAAAAGAGCTTCCTCCAAAGGGTGACTGAGGTCTCCCTTAGAGATAGGGTGAGGAGCTTGGTCATTTAGAAGGGGCTCAGAGCAGAGCCACTGCTCCTCCGCATCAAAAGGAGCCAGTTGTGTCAAGGACGGCTGTGTGGCAGGCAGGGGATGGACTGAAAATGCAGGATTCAGGAGACAAAAAGTAAACTCAAAAGCAGCTTTAATGCTGAGCTCGAAGAAAGTACAAAATAACTGCAGATCAGGAACAAGGAAACCAAAACTATGAATTTTCTAGGAAAACACGGAACAAGGAGGAACATATCCATGAGGGAGAACACGACAAAGGACAATGGGAGACTGAGACAATAAATACACGCCAGATAACAAGGGGAGATGAAACAGGTGGGAGGACAGCTGAAACTAATCACAGACGATGCCACAGGGGAAGAAGAACTAAATACAAAACACATGAAAGACATGAAATAACTAACACTGAGACCAGGTCTAAGACAAACAAACCTGACACAGAGAGAGAAAATAAACAAACACGCAGACAAGATTGGAGGAACAGAATGGGAATGCACAAGGGGATTAACAAACAACAAGAGAGTCACAAGCATATGAAAAGTAAAACTAATAATATTAACAGAAGGCTAAATATCACTAATACAGAATATAGAACCATAACACAAATCAAATAATCAAAATGCAAAACTAGAAAAAAACCTAAACATCCAATTACAAGTTGAGGTGGTTTAGGCATCTGACAAGAATGCCTCCTGGACATCTCCTGGGTGTGAGGTGTTTTGTGGATGTCCTATCAGAAGAAGGCCCCTGGGCAGACCAAACTACTATCAAAACCACTAAAAATGTTTAAAAAACTTAATGTTGAAATCAAATTCAACATTGAACTCCATGTCTGCCCTGCTCAGATCAGTACAGACATGGAAGGAGTGAGAAATTTAGGCAGAATGCTAGGGACAGAGAGTTTTCACATGAGTCATCGATAGAGGGGGGAAAAAAGGAAGCATGTGAAAAAGATTATGGAAACTTTGCCACGTTGACCTTTGTTTCTTATGACAAGAGCATTATTATATAACCTGCAAATAAACACCAAAGCTTGAGCCAGACAAAACAGGGTTAACAGTTCTGGAACTTATCAGAGGTTGTGTTTTCATGTACTGCAGCTTATTTTAAAATGGGGACATGGAGTCAAAACAGGAAAATTTAAGCACAGTCAAAAAACAAACAGCTGAGTGAAATAACACGTTTTTGAACAGTTGGTGAACAGATGTTATTCCAGATCATCAACCTTGCTCTACTATAAAATAGGATGGGATGTCTGTGGGAGGAAAAACACATGACAGCATCAATGTTTTATGGGACTTAAAGCTACAAATTCGACAGTTATTCAGCAAAAGCTTCAATGTTACCAGATTTTGTCTCAAAAATAACAGATGTTATATTTTGGTAGAATGGATGATATTTAAATATATATGATAACATTCAGCATAGTCTAAGAGTTTGAAAGAAGGCAACTGGACCTCTTTAAGTTAAAGAAGTCCAGTTGCCTTCTTTCAAACTCTTAGACTACCATGTCCTGGATGACTGAGAACCTACACAGAAACATTCAACATACCATTGCAATATGCAGTAGGACTGATGATTTTCTTTCCTAGTGTACGTGATATGACATACCATGAATGTGACTTATTTTAAAAAGTAAAAAATGCAGCTGCCTCATCTTGCACACAATATAATCCTTCTAGGAAGGACCTGGTTTCACTAGTATAATTTAGCACTGGCAACTTTCATCTAAAATCTTGAAATCTTGAATTTCTCTAACATAAAAAACATAGGAGCCTTTTGAATCTTTTCTAAAGGTTTACATTCAGTGACAGTGGCACTTTTATAACCTGGGCTATTGTATTTGCACAGAATCATAAAAGTCAATAAGAAATCTGTCATGTAAAGCAGAAAAAGGACCCAAACATAGTACTCATATTCAGACAAAGGCTGCAACAAAAACCCAGAAAATGTCCCTAGAGAGAAGGCAAATTGAATATAACAACAGGCAGAGAGCATACAGGGAGACAAAAAAATTTATATTTATGCACATGAGGGTAATCAGGGAAGTGTTAGCAGGTAACTAGACACGGCTGAACACAATTAAGGAATAAACAAACAGGAAGTAAAACCCAAGACAAGACACGGGAGACAATGACTAACAAAGTAAAATAGGAAATACAAAAACTAAGTTTAAGCTGCATCCACAATGGAAGCGATTCACAGCAACGTGGTCACCAGACACCACAGAAGTGAATAGCATTCAGCGACTTCAAGTGACTACTGGTGAGATAGCCACTGGCGACATGAAGTGAGTGGAAAGGCTAGAACAATCAGTACACACTAACAGAAATTAGGCTTCAAAAGTAAGAAATAGAAATCTCAAGCATTAATCAAAACTAAAAGCATGAGAACAATGAAACAAAAGCCACAAAATAGAAAACAAGAATCCACAAAGCCAAAAAACCCTTCAAAACCCTGGGTTCAAACCTCAGGCCCATGACAAAACTTTTCTAGGGTGAAAAATTGAATATTTAATAATAATTATACCTTATTCTGGCAATAAAGTGCCACTGAGTTCAATGAGTCCATTGCCCTCTTAATAAACTAATAAACTTATCTAGTCAGGCATATTATATGTAAATACAGATCTTCATGCTTAGTTGGCTTATGTGTCAATTGAAGGAAACTAATACAACAAAGGTTATGAAAACTCCATCACAAAAGGGATTGGGATCTCATTTTAAACCTGTGTTGAAAATGTAATACTTTCTATGTGAGGCTACAAAAAATTTACATGACATTATAACACCTAGGCATGTGATAACAAATCAGTGTGCAATATTTCAACCTAGAATTTAACTATATCACTATTATCCCTAAATTTATCCCCATTTCCACCTTCTTCATCCAATTTGACTTGTTGCTCTGATTGAGAGGAACTGAATCAGGTCCAAGCTAAAATAACATCTCAGGGCCAGCAAAGCTCATGGTTTTGAAAAAAGAAAAACACACACACTTTATCCCTTTGGAGAAAAATCTATTTGGATCTTATCAATGGGTGCTTGTGAAAGGCAGAGATAACAAAGCTGGGTCTGCAGATAGAACTTGGTGGCCAATCTTAGACAGCAGACCATGCATGCTGCATGGGCCATTGCGGGTGGAGAGGTTAGGTGGGTGTTTTGAGGGGAATCTTCTTTTTGTGAGCATATGGCTGGGTGAGTGTATTATGTGTAGATGAGTATTACACTATGAGACTGAGCCTGATGCTGTGTGTGTGTGTGTGTGTGTGTGTGTGTGTGTGTGTGTGTGTGTGTGTGTGTGTGTGTGTGTGTGTGTGTGTGTGTGTGTGTGTGTGTGTAAAGTGCAGG
>VUQS01064188.1:0-10672 GCA_015108495.1 Heterochromis multidens
AAATCCAGAATTGAATTTAAAATCCTTCTCCTCACATACAAGGTCTTGAATAATCAGGCCCCATCCTATCTTAAAGACCTCATAGTACCATATCACCCCAATAGAGCACTTCTCTCTTAGACTGCTGGCTTACTTGTGGTTCCTAAGATATTTAAATGTAGAATGGGAGGCAGTGCCTTCAGCTTTCAGGCCCCTCTTCTGTGGAACCAGCTCCCAGTTTGGATTCGGGAGACAGACACCCTCTCTACTTTTAAGATTAGGCTTAAAACTTTCCTTTTCGATAAAGCTTATAGTTAGGGCTGGATCAGGTAACTCTGAATCCTCCCTTAGTTATGCTGCAATAGGCCTAGGCTGCCTGGGGGCTTGCCATGATGCACTGAGCATTTCTCCTTGTCTCATCTCTTTTCACTTACCATGTGTTCTCTTGATGCATGCTCAATAATCCAGGTAAAAGAATCCCAAAAAGCTGAATCTGTTCATCTGGACGTAGCGTTTTTTTAGTGGGAGAAACGTTTCGTCACCTCTGGTGACTAAAAAAACGCTACGTCCAGATGAACAGATTCAGCTTTTTGGGGTTACCATGTGTTGTTACACTACTCTGTATTCAATCACGAGTTATTATTAATCTCTGGCTCTCTTCCACAGTGTGTTTGTGTCCCGTCTTCCTCCCCTCACCCCCAACCAGTCACTGCAGATGACTGCCACTCCCTGAGCCTGGTTCTGCCTGAGGTTTCTTCGTGTTAAAAGGGAGTTTTTCCTTCCCATTGTTGCCAAGTGCTTGCTCATAGGGGATCGTCTAATTGTTGAGGTTTTCTGTATTATTGTAGGGTCTTTACCTTACAATATAAAGCGCTTTGAGGTGACTGTTGTTGTGATTTGGCGCTATATAAATAAAATAGAATTGAATTGAATTGGATAACTCACCCATTACTGTGGCTGAGGTCACCAAGATGGTTCCAAAAACTCCCCAGTGACTGGGCCTCTGGAGTGTTTGATATTTGTCCGTGTCCCTCAAGCCTCTGGATCTTGTGGAGCTGTCCTAGTTGACAGGCTTCTGCAACATTGCGTGGAAGTCAGGGACAGTGCCTTTGGATTGGGAAACTGGGGTGGTGGTTCCACTTTTTAAGTGGGTGTATTCCAACTTATACTTCCTTGGGAAGGTCTGTGCCATGATACTGGAGAGCAGAGTCCACCCTTTAGTTGAACGTCAAATTCAGTAGAAACAATGTGGCTTATGTCCTGGTTGTGGAATACTGGACCAGCTCTTTGTTCTCTTAAGGATATTCAGTGGTGCACTGGTTTGTCCAACCAGTCTACAAGTGCTTTGTGACCTGAAAAAGGCATTTGACTCTGGCCCCTGGGAGTATGGGGTATTGTGTCCACTGTTACCGGCTATTTGGTCCCTGTACCATAGTGAGACCTTGTTTACCGGCAATAAGTTAAACTTTTTTTCTGATGGGTACTGGACTCCACCAGGGCTGCCTGAGTTGTCCCCAGTTCTGTTCATAATTTTTATGGACAGAATTTCTTGATTTCTAGAGTTTCAGTGTTCTTAGAATTTCATCTCTGCTTTTTGCAGATGATATGGTTCTGTTGGCTTCATCAAGTAATGACCTCCAGCTTTAATGGGGTGGTTTGCAGATGAGTGTGAAGCAGCTGGGATGAGAATTAAAACCTGAAGCAATGGTTGTCAACCAGAAACAGGTGGAGTGCCCACTCCAGTTTGGGTATGCGTTGCTTACCCAAGTAGAGGAGTTTAGGTATCTTATGAGTAAGGGAAGAATGGAGCGGAAGATTGACAGACAAACTGATATAGTGTATACAGTGTCTACAGCTGAGCATCAAAGTGAAGCTGCTGGTTTACTGGTGAATTGAAGTTCCCACCCTCACCTATAGTTTCAAGCTCTAGGTAGTGACCGACAGAATGAGACCAAGGATACGGGTACTGAAAATGTGCTTCCTCTAAAGGGTTTCGGGACTCTCCATTAGAGATAGGGAGAGGAGCTTGGCCATATAGCAGGGTCCAGAGTAAAACCACCATTGAAAGGAGCCAGTTGAAGCATCTGACTTGGTGCCTCTTAGGTGAGGTGTTTCCAATTGGGAGGATGCTTTGGGGCAGACCCAAGAAATTATGTCCCTTGGCTGGCTTGGCTGGTCCCCCAGCAGAATTAGGTAGCCTTGGAGAGGGAGGTCTTGTCACTTCAGCTTAGACTGCTGCCCCTGTGACCCATACGTGGTTCTCACCCATAAGTGGCAGAAAATGGGTGGATGCATGGAGATCTGACATCACTATGAGACATTTGATAAATCATAAGAAGCTCCTTCATCTAGTACATAGAATTCAAATATTGTCAAGTTCCACACAACAGTGAACTCAAAAATTTCCAAGCTCCTATTTGGTGATGAAACAGCTCTTGAAATCAGAGATCCAACTGAGAAATTCAGGTCAATGCCATGTAGTGTACTTTGCAAAGAAACACATGTTCAGATGTTAAAATGGCTGCTTTTCCAGGACACGCTGCTATGCCATATTGCATCTAAAACTTCAAAGGTTAACAATACTTTGTAAGTAATCGTGTGTAATATTTTACAATATAAAGACTAAAATGATGAAAAATAAAAGTTGTTGGAAACAAAAGCAGAAACCAGAATGAGTAGTTCAGTAACAGGTTGATAGGTTCCCTGTAATGACCCTTACCACCCCTCTTTCCTTTCTGTTTGTCTGTGTGGCAGTCCCTTTCAGGCACTGGAGAGGGGGTGGGGCTCGTTTCTAATCAGCAAGACTGGAAAACACCTGGGCCCAGTGTGCCAGTGCTCTATAAAAGCTCTTAGAGCTCAGTAGTCTCAGTAGGTCTATTTTCTGAGATAACCTTTTGGATTTTGTTTTTTTTTCCCACACTAACCAACACTGCATTCACCATCTCTTCACTCATGTACTCACCCACAGCACTGACAGTATTAACTATAATGGTTAGTTAAATTTTTTCCCTTACATTTTTTAAAGTTAAAATTAACTGTTTCTTGATTAGCATTTGTGTGTATCTCCCTTTTTGTCGTGGCTGTGTAGCCTGGTTTGTGACATCCTGAACTAGAAAAGATCCAAGATAATAGGTCTGTTTCTGCAGATTGGTCAAATACATCACAACCTACAAAAACCATGACCCATTCCTGGCTTCCTGTCTACCCAGCAATCCCTGGCAAACAGACAATGATGCATACTGGACTCTCAACATGAGAAGGTGAGAACCACGACATTTGTATTTCTTACATTAACTGTGTATAACATTCAGTGAATTAATCATTGAACAGGCACTGCTCCCTTGCAGTAGCACTGGTGAGTCTTTACATTCTTTTCTTATATGGGACAGCCTAACAATTTAAGTTTGTGTTTACTTTAGAAGTCTTTTAAAAGCTCAGAGAAAAGAATGGCCTTGAGAGTGTGCAATACATTTTTTTAGGCCCTCATAACTTAGTATGCAACACTGAGACAACACTAATACTGAACAATCTTTACACACAACTATACACACAACTTTTAATGCCAGCTTCTATTTTAGAGTTTAGTAAAAAAAAAGAAAAAAAAAGAAAAGAGTGTGTAAATAACCGAGGGTATAAAATGTGACGAGCACTCTAATTTTTTGTTTGTTTTTGTTTTTGCAGTCTTTATTAAAAGTTCAGATGCAATTCAGTTTAGTGAATTGCTGTTGTGCTGCAACCACAGACTGTATATAAATGATGGATAAAGGATCCTTTTTATGCTTTTTTATGCTGTTTGTTAAAGCAGTCTGTTGAGAGTGACTTGCTTGTGGAAGCTATGCCAGTAACTGCAGTTTTTGGCACTTCTTTACTGGCTTAAGTTTTCAGGCATAGAGGTTACCTCAGTTGAAGCAAAATTAATCTGTTGAGGGAGACTATAAGATCTAGTTGGTGTTGGATAAAGCTATCGAAACATGTTTTCTGCCAGGTTTAGAAATAAATGTTTTGTACGGAAATTGACAATAATATTTTATATGTAAATGTCTTAAAAATATGGCTCTCAACTCAGTGGCAAATACACTTTGCTGATGTATAGTATTTAAAAGATGTTGAATAAGATACAAAATAACATAAATTATTATTTCATTTTGTGACCACATAATATATGCATTTTAATATGTTATTTTAGCTTTTTATATTACATCATATAAAATGTACAAAAAATGAATGATGAATTAATCGCTCCTATAGCTGTATTCCAAACTATTATTTTTTTAATTTTTAAATCAAGTCATGTCATGAGAGGTGAGAGATTCAATAAGTAATTAAACCTGTGTTTGTCCTTAGAGTTGAAGTTCCCACTAAGATGCGCGTGGAGCGCTGGTCCTTCAGCTTATTCGAGCTGCTGAGCGACCTGCGAGGGCGAGATGATTTCAAGATCTTCCTCAAGAAGGAATTCAGTGGTATGTTAAACAACTACCAGAATTATAATTCATCATGAAGGCAATGTGAATGTCTTAACTAAAAACCCATGTCAGCCATGTTGGCATCAGAGGAAACATCAGGATCATTAGTATTCATCATATAGCTCATTTCTATTGATTCAGTGTTCACAATTTATCCAGAACACCACTTTATTTAATGTCATGTTTTTGTCCAAACTTTGTGCCAATTGATTGGGGTGAGGTATATTTTTCTAAAAATGTGACAGTCTGGGGACACTGGTGGTGCTAGATGAAAAGTCAGAAAATGATCAAATTTATTAGGACCTAATTTGGTATTTCGTTTGTGCACATCAGGTGAGAACTTGGCTTTTTGGGAAGCAGCTGAAGAACTGAAGTGGGGCACTGCATCTTCCATGTCAACAAAAGCTGAGACCATCTTCAAGTAAGACAAATAAACTGCAACATTAGACTTTCTCTGTCTCTCACTCTCTCTTTCTTCTTTCTTTCTGTGAGTTGTATTAATTATTTTACATTCCACGTTTTTTGTTTTCTTGAAACCCTTTTTCTTTACACATCCAAGACAAGAGAGCGAAAGCCTACGTACACAATATATTTTTGTTTCACCTGAGAAGTATTTTCAAACTGATTTTAGCTTTTTCTAAATCTTACCCCCTATAACTTTCAGCCATGTAGCATCATATTGATATAGAGTGTGTGTGTATACAGGACCTTCTTGGCACCTGGTGCCCCCCGCTGGATCAACATTGATGGCAGGACAATGGGTCTGACAGTGAAAGGTCTGGAACATCCTCACCGCTACGTGCTGGAAGCAGCACAGACACATGTCTTCATGCTTATGAAAAAGGTGTGTCCAGATTCAGATTCTGAGGATCTAAAAGTATCTGTTCATACCAATAAGTGGAGATAGGACTGGTATTTGTATACTATATGCATCCTTTAGTCATCCTGACTACTCCAAGTGCTTTAGACTACAAGCCACATTTAACCACACATTCATACAGTGCTTTATTCTGAACTCTTTATCTCACATCTATGGCCAATTTAGAATCACCAATTAACCTAACATGATCCTTGGGGACCTTGGGAGGAAGCAAGAGTACTCAAAGGAAACCCACAAAGGCATATGGAGAACTTGCAGACTCCTCACAGAAAAGCCCCCTGCCAGCCAGGAGTTTTAAATCAGGAACCTTCTTGCTGTGAGGCACCAGGGCTAGTACAGGGTACTAATTTCTGGCTAGGCCTACAATAGTCAACTGACCACACACCAAGGCTGTGTACTGTATTATTTGCACTGTATTATTATAATTTGAGAAGTTGCTGTTGTTATCAGCAGACTCATGTTCTTTGATTGGCACAGGACACTTTCTTCCGTTACCTCAAGTCACCTACATACAAAGACATCCAGAAGAAGGCACTGAACCCTGAACTGCATAACTTCAGGTTGGTATTGTACGTAGAGAGCAAAATTATAGAACAACTTACATTTTCCTGAATTTCAGTCTTCACTTATTCCAATTTAAAATGATCCTAACATGAATAAGAGGGGTGTAGCTGACCTCCAACCAAGACATTTAATAATACATTTACATTTGTTGATTTCTTTCTCAAAATTAATTAACTGTTGATAATTTCATTAATTATAAAACCTCATTTGTCATCTAGATACTAGCCCAGCTATTTTTCCATTGGAAGAGTATTTGCATTTGCAGGATATATTAGCAAAACACAAATATGACCTAGAACCTCCATAATAGTAACCAAATAACATCGCAAACCTTTGGAATTGACACACCCCTCTTTCCATAAAAGAGGTGACAGGCAAAGGTGATTTAACCAAAGGAAAACATTTTTAGGTAAATTACTTCATTTTTATTACAAACCTTGTTTGTTCTTTGAGATGCATTCATATTCTCTATAATTAGTACTATTGTTTGTTTAGTATTTGATTTTTTTTTTTTTTTTTTTTTTAAATTTGACAAAAACTGTGGGCCAAGTGGATGTATTTATAAGTTGACAAAGTTTGTCATTGGAAGATTCCTATTTGCCAAACACCACTAGAAAAGAACCACTTTTTCCATGAAATCAGTTTAACTCCCTAATGAAGGCTCATATGCCAACGTGAGCAGGAGTTTATAAACATAAATTTGGTAAGGTTATAATTCATGTTGGCAGTTATGTCACCTCGTTACGTTCATTAGAGGTCATTAAAATGAATATTGAACTGGTGTACAATTTTACCAAAACAATGTCGGACTCTATAGTTTCCTGTGGTCCTCTCCCCAATCTGACCAGTGATGACATGCATATCTACATGCATCCTTCAACTATTGGCTGTCCAGGTGGTGTCCAGAAAATGGGCTTTATAGACAATTGAAAAACCTTCTGAAGAAAACCTGGTCTTATTAGGAGAGACAGCATCCATCCTACTTTGATGGTGCAGCTTTGATTTCTATAAATTTGGCTGAATTCATATACTCCCCATGTTATCATATAACATGATTTTAACATTTAACAGCCCACTCATCCTTTTAATCACACTCTGGATCTTGTCCAGACCATTTTCTAATAACTTTTATTTGACAGTAATGGACTACAAACCCAATTCTGAAAAAGATGGGATACTATGTAAAACATAAATAAAAACTGAAGGCAATGATTTGCGAAACTCAAACCCATATTTTATTCACATTGTGTTCTAACACAGAAAACATATCAAATGTTTGAACTGTGAAAATGTACCATTTTTAAGAAAAAATAGCAAATTTTGAATTTGATGGCAGAAACACATTTAGGATTGTGGCAACAAAAGGCTGGAAAAGTGGTACTAAAAAAAAGCTGGGGGGACATTTTGCAGCTAATGAGGTTAATTGGCAACAGGTTAGTAACATGGTTGGGTATAAAAAGAGCATCTTAGACAGAGTTTCTCAGAAGTAAAGTTGGGCAGACGTTCATCAATCTGCAAAAAAACTGTCTACAAATTGTAGAGCAATTTCAGAACAATGGGCCTCATTTACTAATATTTATGTGGAAACATTCTTACCCTGTGCAAAAAACGAGTTTGCACTCAAAATTACAGTTGGATTTATGGAACATGTGTACTAGCTTATTTTGTTCTCACCACCGTGCACATGTTAGTTCCGAATGATTATGATTTACTAACAGCCTTGTGCAATTGCCATACAATATGCATACAATTTGCATGCCTCCCCGCCCCCATTTCTCTATATAAGGAAACGTTTAAATCCAAGTGAAGCAGAAAGTGGTGACGATGTTGTAAGAGAGAAGCCTGCATCTCTAAGGCAAGAAATAAGGAGATAGTCTGACTGTAGAAAATTGAATAATAGTGTCTGAAGTCCAAGGGGGAAGCCAGAAGAGGCGGAGCTTTCCAAAGTGTTTCCAAAGTGATGACTGTTTAAAAAAATAAATAAATCTAAAGCGACACACTGAAATAACAGGAGTCCTGAATATCAATTCCCCTGAGACACTCACTGTGGCTCAAGTAACAAAGAAGTTTGGAATTAAAGTTGATATGAAAAAGACTAACTACAATTAAAAGAAGAAAACAGGTGGAGGACAAGGACCATGTCATCTGTCAGCCCCAGGTGAGAAACTCACTCCAATAAAAAAAAAAAATCAAAATTCTCCAGCATCCATGGGACAGTACCAAGAAATTATACTTTAAGTGATGACATCCAGCAATGATAGAAGTCATTTTTGTTGATAGATAAGAACATTTAAGATATGATAAGATGAGATAAGAGATAATAGAATATGTTTAAATTAAAGGTTAAAGCCTACACCTTTCCATTTAATATTTTGCTTTCTTTACATGAATTTTTAAAACTTTATTGTAATTCTGAGCATTTTTTAGCTTATGGTGTTTTGGAAAACTGTAAATAATGACCAAAAGGTAATAATAATAATAATAATGTATTATTGTTATTATTATTATTATTAGTAGTAGCAGCAGTAGTAGTAGTAGTCAGAGGGACTTCTAGCTTTGTTCCTAAAGTACGAACAAATTCAGGTATGAAAATATTAATAAATCATGGATTTGTGTGTGAAAGTTTCATACGCACGATTCTGTCATGGAAATCACTACATGGGCTCAGCAACATTTCCAGAAATTATTGTGAACTGTTTGACATGCCATCCACAAATGCAGATTAAGGCTCTATCATGCAAAGAAAAAGCCAAATGTGACCAGGATCCAGAAATGCCACTGTCTTCTCAAGGCTCCTTTTAAAGCAAAGTGGAAAACTGATCTGTTTTGAGATAAATCAAAATTTGAAATTCTTTTTAGAAAGTATGGATCCTGCATCCCCTGGACCAAAGAGGAAAGAGAGAGTCTGACTTGTTGTCACTGCTCAGTTCAAAAGCTTTCATTTCTGATGGTATGGGGGTGCATTAATGCCTATGGAACTGACTGCTTGCACATCTGCAAAGGCACCGTCAATACTGAAAGGTATATACAGGTTTCAGAGCAACATACGCTCCCATCCAGTTTACATGTTTTTTAGAGAAGGCCTTGCATACTTCAGCAACACAGTGCAAAACTGTGGAGCAATTAAAATACCATGTCTTTGTAGTAGAAGAGCCAAGCTGACCTGACCAATTGAAAACATTTGGTAAATCAGGAAATGAAAAATAATTAAATTCAATTCAACTCAATTTTATTTATATAGTGCCAAATCACAACAACAGTTGCCTCGAGGTGCTTTATATTGTAATGTAAAGACCTTACAAAAATACAGAAAAACCCCAACAATCAGACGATCCCCTATAAGCAAGCACTTGGCGACAGTGGGAAGGAAAAACTCCCCTTTAACAGGAAGAAACCTCCAGGCTCAGGGAGGGGCAGCCATCTGCCGCGACCGGGTGGGGGTGAGGGGAGGAAGACGCGGCAAAAGACACACTCTGGAAGAAAGCCAGAGATTAATAATAACTCATGATTAAATATAGAGTGGCGTATAAACACATGGTGCGTGAAAAGAGGTGAAAGAAGGAGAAATGCTCAGTGCATCATGGGAAGCCCCCAGCAACCGAAGCCTATTGGCAGTGTAACTAAGGGAGGATTCAGGGTCACCTTTATCAAAAAGGAAACTTTTAAACCTAATCTTAAAAGTAGAGAGGGTGTCTGTCTCCCGAATCCAAACTGGGAGCTGGTTCCACAGAAGAGGGGCCTGAAAGCTGAAGGCTCTGCATTCCATTCTACTTTTAAATACCCTAGGAACCACAAGTAAGCCAGCAGTGTGACAGTGAAGTGCTCTATGGTATGGTACTATGTTTGGTACTATTATATTATATGTATGGTTCTATTGTCCCAGCTCGGACTGTCCATTGTTACCCAAATAACAGCCCATGGGTAACTAAGGACATCAAAGCCCTCCTCAACGACAAGAAGAGGGCCTTCAGAGTGGGCAATAGAGAAGAGGTTAGAATGGTTCAGGGATTATTGAGGGGCAAGATCAGAGAGGCTAAGGACAATTACAGAAGAAAACTGAAGTGGAAACTCCCGCAGAACAGCATGAGAGAGGTATGGAGCGGCATTAAGACTATCACTGGATTCAGGCCATCCAACAGCAGAGGAGCTGAGGGCGGTGAGAACAGAGCCCACAAGTTGAATTTGTTCTTCAACAAATTCGACTCTGCAGTTAATGCTCATCCCCCTACTGAATTATCTGCAGTCAGCCTGCGATCCACAGCCACGCCACTCTCTCTCCCTCTCTCTCCTCCTTACACCATAGCCTCCTATGAAAGACCTGACACCCCTCTCCCACCTGTCACTTTCACTTATGACCAGGTTCAGAGACAATTGAGAAGATTCCACTCAGGCAAGTCTGCAGGACCAGATGGGGTGAGTCCCCATGTCCTCAAGGCCTGTGCCCCCCAGCTTTGTGGAGTGTTTCATAAACTCTTCATGATGAGCCTGAGGCTGCAGAGAGTTCCAGTCCTGTGGAAGACATCATGTCTCGTTCCTGTACCAAATACGCCACGTCCTAGTTACCCCCAGGACTACAGACCTGTGGCACTGACTATGCACATCATCCTCAACCAGCTCTGACCTATGGTCAGACCACATCTGGACCCCCTTCAGTTCACTTACCAGCCCCGCCTTGGAGCTGAGGACGCCATCATCTACCTGCTCAATCGTGTCTACACCCATCTGGACCAGCCGGCGAGCACTGTGAGGGTCATGTTTTTTTAGTTTACCAGTGCATTCAATACCA
>VUQS01064192.1:0-10105 GCA_015108495.1 Heterochromis multidens
TCTTTGCACACAGGGTTTGTAACATGTCTGCAGAATCTTCCAGTTGTGGTCTGATCTGCCAAGTGGTGGTAAGGCAGTAGCTCTGTAAGCTTCTTTGACATTGGTGTACAGCAGATCAAGGGTTTTATTTTCTCTGGTAGGACAGTCAAGAAATTGTGTGAATCCAGTCAGGTGGGAGGAGAGGGAAACATGATTGAAGTCTCCTGATATTATGAAGAGTGCCTCTGGATGTTTAGTCTGTATCCTAGCAACAGTTTCATGGAGAACTTCACATGGAGCTTCAGCTGTTGCTTTGGGTGGAACGTACACAAGTATTGTTATGATATGACTGAACTCTCCTTGCACACAACATAGCCGCATACTAACTGCCAACAATTCAACATCAGGACAACGCATCTTGTCCTTGACAGCGACACGCACAGGGCCACCATCCCTGGTCCACAAACAAAGCCAGACCCCCACCTTCCTTTCCGCCAACAGCTTCAGCATCTCCGTCCAACCACATGAGAGTGAAACCAAGCAGATCCACACCGGAGTTTGAGATGTTTTGATTCAACCATGTTTCAGTAAAACACAAGAGACTGCACTCACGGTATACTTTCTGAGTCTTCACCAATATCTCCAGCTCATCACTTTTGTTGGGCAGAGAGTTGACATTTCCCACGATGTCTGTTGGCAGAAAGGGCTTATATGTAGACAACACTAGTTCATCCCTTGAGTTACGTGCCTTTTTTATGCTTGAATAATTCATAGGTCAGTGTTAAGTGGCTTAACAAACAAAAAAACAGTCCTCTGAAAATCGTCAGGTACAAGGACTGGACTGAAAATGAGTAAAAAAGCAACCAATGTCCAAAGAAAAACTTTGAAAGACCTTCAGAAAGCCTGGAGAACTGTTGCTCAAGATCACTTTAAAAAATACAAGAAAGTCTGGCTCCTTGGAAGAAAAACAATAAAGAAATCAGGGGTGGCTTGACACTTTTTCACAGTAGCCTACTGTGCATTCATAAAAGGTTAAAGAAATGGCTTTTTAAATTAAATATAAACATAAAGAACTGTTTTATGGCACATGTGTAACATTCTGTCTGTATTGAGCATACAGTAGGTTACATTAACAGCTTAATATCTTTAGTGATGGATGTTTCGTGCTGGTTTGTGATACACATGCGCCAAAATCCACAAGTTTATTTATATCCTCACTTTTAATGCAACTTTGACCACACAGCTGTGAGTGTGAGTTCATTCACAGTGTGAGTGTCACCTCATTGGTGAACAGCTAGTAAGTAGAAGCAGATTGTCATGCTCATGACATTTTGTGTCACACTCTTTTCCTAGAACATCTTCTATAAAGCTTTCTGGTGTGAGAAATTTATTATAACAGATTAGGGCAAAGAAGAAGAGTTAAAAGTGAGATATCTAGTTGATTATGTATTGTGGAGTTCTCTTTTTTTAAATTTACCATGCTGACAAAAAAAATTTAAAAATTCAGATATATCGAAAATTTAGAAAATATAGCAATATAGAAAAGAGCATGGTGAACATCACACTCAATATGTGACCACTTAAGCATAACTTTTCACCCTTTTTTGTTGAATCTTGTTCACTTGCAGATAAGTCACAGTGAATTAAAATAACCAGTGAAGCACCATGTAAACACTAGCTTCAAATTAGTTCATAATCAGTCATGTTTCACACTAGTCACACTGAGAAATATTAGATATGAATATGTTGACGACGGCTAAAGTAAGCGATTTGTGTGCTACAAGTCAAAATGATTTCAGCAATAAGTACTAAATCATTATTAATCAGAAGTTGTGCCAAGTTTCTAGTGATGAAGACAAACAGGAACATAAGGGTTTGGTTGCAATTACAACTTTCAACAACTTTGCCCCAAAGCTTGATTTGACTCATTGTATGTTTAATCAACTTGGGATTGAGGCTCATTAAAAATATACTGGTACACTTCTCACCCGGCAAACGAAAAGTGAGTAAATATAGTCCTACCTAGGGAGCAAGGCTAATTAAAACATCCTAGTACCCTTGTCATGTGAGGGTCCAAACAGCTAAAAGCAACCGCTCAGCCTGGGACATGAGCTCATTAATAAAACACCAGCACTCATGTCATGAGGGGACCAAAACTGAGTAAAACACTATCTGTCAAAAGGGGACCCAGGCTCATTAAAACATACTATTCTTGTTATAAGCAGTTCCACCAGAATAACGACAGGATCTGTTTGTGAGATCCTGCCAGTAGCGTTACTGGTGTAACTGAATCCAAGTGAGCATATGTGGTAGGGTTGGACCATGTCTACTGGGAGACATCACAAGACTATTGTAGGCTACTCCTCCATTTCAGTGTGTTTGATGCTATAGTCACACTAGAGAAAACAGTGGTTTGAGACCGCAGCACTACCACAATTATTGATCTTGTTGCCTTTGAAATGGTTTCTTCGAAGACCAGTACCAGGTCTCTGACCACTCACAGTCAGTTGCTGTCTTCAAAGGGACTTTGGTACATCGAGATGGCAATGAAATGGCAACAAGACAGAATCAGTCTGTTATGAGTCTGCCATCAGGTTGCAATTGAATGGGGTCAAATTGGCAATTACATGCAAACTGTTTGTGGTAATATGCCAATTAACTGTAATGAATTGAAAATATGTTGTTGTCTACATACACAGAAATCCACTTTAAACAGAAATTCACACTAACTACTTACATTCAGAGTCCAGCCAGAACCCCATAGATTTAAAACAGAAATTCTTCCGCAAATAGTGGTGTAGTTGTTGCAAGACGGTGATTTAACTGTAACACAGGCACTCAGCAACTTTTATATGGAAATATAACCAGAATACAACTAGCTGGCAATCAGTTGAGTCCCATTGCAAAGAGACATATCGCAGACATTTTTGGTGCAGACTGACTGATTACAACATGTTGGCAATCTATCAGTGTTTATAAACTAAACAGCAATTATTTGCATACCTTTGACAGTAATTACCACTTAATCTGTCTGAGAATGATTGCAGTCAGTCCGAGTTGGACCGTGATTGTTTGGAGACAGGTTCCCTCCCACTAGATGACCTGTGTAGTCACCTTGTGATCCAAAATGGTCACCCAGAGGTTGAGAGTGTTGCATGCTCAGCCTCTGGGGCAACCAGTTGGCTACAGCAACTACATGTGATTTGTCTCTGACAGCAAAGAAAATGCAATGCAATCACTGGGCAACCACCAACTTTTCCTAATTGCAAGAAGGTTGCTGTCATTTTTTTCACTCTAGTGTGACTGAGCCATAATAAGATCTCCTAAGCAAGTTATATGTAGCAAGCTGATAGCCTTAAAGAAGAGAGAAATAAAGATAATCTATTAAAAACTATTGCTTTCTCCACATTTAACCCAAAACAAACTGCATCATTTTGATTTATTTCTACTTCCCTATTTACCTAAAGACATTACAGCTTTCAGAAGACCTTGCAGCAGGCTTTCTTGCCTCTGCACCAGGATTAACCTAACAGAATATATCTCCAAATGGGTAAACAATATATCATTACAGTTATGTTACCAAAGTTTTTTTTCTGTTGTTTGTGTCTGTTTACACCAGCACAAAATGCATTCTAACCAGAGATATAATAAGACAGGCATGGCAAAATGTTGAATGCCACCACACAGTTTCAGCTGGCGAGAATGTCTGCTTTCTATCATAGCAAAGATATAGGTAAGTGTGCATAAGATGTGCTTATACATTGCTCAATAGCATGTTATAGCATGGCATTTGTTCAGTGCTTTGATGGGATGAGCCAGAGAAATTGAACATGAGCACTCCTGATTGAGCCTTTAAAGATGCTGCAGTGTCGTGTAACTTTGGGCATGTGTTGTATAAGTATAACTTGTGGGGGGGAAAGGCATTTTAAAACTTATTGTGGGGCAAGTTTGTTTTCTTTTAATGTTGTGGCTGATCAGTGCATGATCCCCTTCTATCTCTGCATGGGCACTCAAAGACGCTCACCTTTGACTAACACTCCTGTCACTTAAATGCCAACCAGATAAATCTCAAGGACTAAGAGTTAAATGGAATATTAATATTCAGATAAATCGAGCAGAAAGTCAAGAGAGTATTATGCTGAGCTCTCCCATAGGTGATGACTTCATTTATCCTTCACCTTGCTTCAGCTTGCCCTCAGTTCAGAGAAATCTGAATGTGGATAGTTTTTCAACATTACAATAACTTATTGTAGACACCCTTTTCCTTTTAGTTATTGCTTATGTTAAACTGATTGCAGATTACTGGCATATTGTGAAGTGAGAGAATAGACACTCTGTATCATTAGGGCTGTGATTTCAACACATTAACACCCACCTAAACATTTACACTGAAACCCATATTATGCCTTTGGCTAGGTACACTATTCTTCTTTTGCTTAGAGAAAGAGACTCCCGTTAAATTGTTAATTCCAACTTTTGAGCTTTTCTTTTTTTTTACTTTTGTGAGCGCGATGGTTAATTGTCCGGGTTTGCATGATTTTGCAAGAACAAGGTAAAAAGTCTGAAAGTGTCCAACTGTTTTTGAAGCCTTGTGAGGTTTACTAGCAACTTTTACATTCTTATCCATCATGCAATACCAACAGGGAGGTGTCTAATTAGTCCCAAATTCATTCTGCAGCATGACAACAGTCCCAAACATATAGCCAGAGTCCTAAAGAACCATATTCAGAGACAAGGAGTCCTGCAACAGATGGTATAGCCCCCGCAGAGTCCTGATCTCAACTTCCTCAAGTCATTCTGGGAGTACATAAACAGACACAAGCAACTGAGACAAACACCGGCAACTTTACCTTAAGACTTTACCTGCTGAGCACACAGAACAACTGTGTTCCAGTGTACATCCTAAACACATTTAATTCCATTACTTTCCACATACAACTTCCTCACTTTTAGTACCCAAATTGTGATTCCAATATATAGTTCAGTGTGCTGAATGAAGATGACACACTTTGAGCCATGGTGGTAATCTGGCAAATAAATAAAATAAAATAAAATAAAATAAAATCTAATCTAATCTTCTTTTTATAGATTATCATTGTTTTATTCATATTTGAAATTAAAATGTACTTTTTTTCAGGGTGAGCAGTGAGGACTCTCATTACATGGTACGCTGCATGTAAGTTGTAAAATCAAATAGAATCAATAATTAAGTAAGTGTGGCTTGAGCAGATGGTATTACTTCTGAAGTGTTGGCAAAAATGGGTATAAAATGTAAAACCTGTGAAACGTGCAGTAGATGGTAGAATAAAAAAGCAAAATTGATTATATTTAAGATCCCTAGACAATGTCTTGTCACACACATGAATTACGAAAAACTAAAAGTCCTGGGACATACTACACTTTACTACCTAAGATAAGCCTTTAGTCAAAAAAGTCATGCCCAATTTTGATATTAAAAGCAGACTTGATTTGAATCTGAATTATGAGACATGAAAGACACGACAAAGAAACGGAGTGGAGAGGGAGGAAAAGGAGAAGGAGTTGCAAAGAGAGACTCTCTTTACCTTCCGTGTCTTGGCCAAGACAGGTTGATAGCAGCAGCAGATAAAGGACTCCCGTTCCTGTTACACTTGGCCATTTGCACCAGCCCCATGACAGTGGCCCCGTTAAGCGCATTCTAACCATCTTCACCACCATGCTTCACCAAGCATCCAGCTGGGCAAAGAGAGAGAGAGAGAGAGCAGACAGTTAGTCACAATCAATTGACTCATTTTTAGTTGTGCAGGGTGCAACATTGAAAGCAGCAGCATAAAAACATCTGGTGGCCTCACTCATTGAAAAATAGAGAAAAAAAATATTTGTTCAAGTAAATTGCAGGTGCTACCTTTATGTATTGCCTAACCTGTGCCTTGGATTTCAGTGAAATGCACTGTGGAAGCATATTTAGAGATTCTCACCGCAACTAAAAGAAACAGGCAGCAGGCAAAGGGAGTTTGGTGAGCATTTGATTGCAAGTCTTCTGAGAGAGCAGAGAGAACGTGGAGGGGGTTATAGATATGGTTAGGCTCAGATTAATGTAAGGTGAAAAAACACTTCACCCACAATCTACTCCCTTGCATTAGAATCTCAGCTTACCAAGTTTGACTTATCTGAAACGTATGCACTGATTTCTCATCCCTACAGTATAAAAAGATGGTTTCCATATTGACATTGCCCTCCATTACAGCCCTACGGTGAGACATCTTCGCAATCCAAAGCTCAGATAACATTTAATATTCGTTTTGTGTCTGTACCTCACAGCCACTTCACTACAATCTAACATCTTTGATCAAACTTTGTGCTCGTGCATGAAAGTAAATGATTGTTTCACAGGGATTGCCACCACAATGGGAAATATAGAAACCTGTGGATGATGAGAGAGAAGGAAATATTTTTGTGCAATGTAAAATGCCAGTGGTGCTAACAACATCTCAGATCTTGCAGTGGAAAACGTGCCACATTTGAAATGCTCCACAGAAAAGAGAAATATATTAAGCTGGCGTGTATGCAGCCTTTGTGTGTGTGTGTGTGTGTGTGATTCATTAAATGTCATAGGGAGAACACAGGGATGAAGGGAAAAAAGTTTCTTTGAAGTTAAAGAAACATTTGTATACTGTCTGAGTCTATGTGTACATATCTATTAATTGGTCTTGGATTGGTCTGTAGCAGCATCATTTAAAATGAGTTCAATTAAGTACAAGAAAACATCTTTTAGTCTTCAGAACAGTCGCTCATGATACTGGCAGACAACTCCATATTAAGCTAACACTCTCAGTCAAGTGTGAGCAACACCTGAGCTCTTTCATGCATGATCTAAGGTCTGCCTAATAAGCATTTTGAAGCCTAACTGTCTAATAATGTTTGAACCCTTGCATTTTTAGCTTTTAATTTAATGCAATTCCCCACAAACCATGGAGTTATTCGTGGGTTTAATGTCATGGCTGAACCACAGAGGTGAGTACAAAAAAAAAAAGATTCAAAATAACATTGATAATAACAAATCAAGTACCCCCATGCTGTGCTTTCATCTTTTTATCAGAGCTGTAGCTTTTTCTGCGCAAGATCTCAGTTACTTACATCTGTAGCTACTGACATGTCTTAGAATATGGAGGATATGTTTTACAAGCACTGACACTGATTGTGTATCTTGTTTAAAGTTGATTTTTTCCAATCACAGAATTCAATTATGTGAATTGCTCAAGATAGTGAACTATAGTATGCAAGCACCTTAACCTTCTTAGCATTGTCTTGTTTCATTCTTTATCTGCTTGTTTCTGTAGTCGCACTGAGAATATTATTTAATCCGCATAAAAGATTACCCTGAGTAGAACCTTAATATACTGATACTGAACTCAACTAGGCTTATTCAGTTAGGACAACATTAACTGCTCCTCATCATGCAAAATCCACTGTCTGTTTAATTAGGGACTAATTTATGAATCTCCCATGGCAGAAATTCCTGTGACAGAGTCAAATTACTTTTGCCCAACCCTCTGAGTGGAGATGAAGTTGGCTGACAATGAAAATATAACTGCGATATTCTACCAAACCTCTGAGGGGAAACCTCATAGTCACTGGGACTTGAACTAAGAGCAGCTTTATTTAAAGAGTCCCTCTTGGACTAAACGGTTCTCCTAACTGAGTATGACATATTAATAGCAAGTTTTTCCATCTCTACATGTGCTTTAGATATGACAGCGTCACAGAAAGCCTGCAGGAATCTTAGAACTTCTCAGATATTGTAGAGACATGCTGTCTCTACAGAGAAAGGATGTCTCAAGTTTCGATGAGGCAGCCAGGACAATGCCCCAGGGCCCAGAAGGTAAAAGCAGCCCAGTATTAAGTGGGCCCCTTCACATTGCACAGAATGCATATATTTGCTGTGTTACACTAAAGTTTAAGTCATGGTTCTGTCTTGTGAAGCAGAGCCTAACTTTATTTATGTAGTATACATTTTCCTTATTAGTTTAATTTTAGCTGCAAATATTTACTCAGTTATTTTAAACTCCATTGAATAAAAATGACTGCCTTTTCTGAAAGGTTTTGATGGTAGAGGGCATGCTGGGAAATGTATTACTGTATTTCCTGATCTTGCTCTCTGTCTTGTGGAAAATGTGCAGGAACCTGTTGACGTCAGCTATGCAACAATTGTTTTTCAGCAAGCGTCTTTTAGAGTAGTTCTTCGGCATAGCAGCATTGTAAATTATGTTTAGCAAGCCAAAGCAAAAAAGTGGTGCTCAAAAGAGAAAGGAGAGAAGACAGCAGGATGAGTATACCGCCAGGACTTTGGATTTGAACAGTGCTGTCAATGACTTTGCTGAGCACAAGGCCTGAAATATGAAGTACTGATGGGTGAGTAGTTTGTGTTTTTGTAAAGAATTGAAGCATGAGTTGAAAATATGACTCATACTGTAAAATCGAGAAAATCGTAATATATCTGGAAGCTGGTCCATTGGAAATTTTTGAATGAGGAATTCTATAAATATGTGTGCTTGTTTGAAAGGTGACCCCATCCAGTCAGTCTGTGAGGACTTGTAGTCGATGGGCTTCTCTCTTTTGTTCCATGCTTATAGACTTTACAGTTGTCTTTATGTTACTTTAGCAAGCTGTGTTTATGTGTTTACTCCGGTATGACGTGGCGGTAAGGGTCCAAAAAAAAAAAAAAAATCTGCCCAGGGGCCTATCACAGAGGTGTTATGCCTCTGGGCAGATGGGTCTAATTTTTATGAGTGCTAAATGTTTCAACACTCTGAGTGGCCATATCACATACATCACTGTTTTTGTCCTGTACATTTATACAGTCCTGCTTTCTATGAAAAATTTAGACAGTTTCAAACCTTTTCTTTCTCCACCTTCCAACATGAAATGCCAAGATCAATTGAAGTTTGAACCAAATCTGCAAGCAAGGCAGCTGTTTATTCTTTTTTTAAGGGCCAAATGAAATTGTGCCAGGGTGTTACATGATGACATACAGAAGTTGCAGAAAAAAGGGTGGGACTACAAACAGTACAAATCAGCCAGTATTGTTTTCTGTTGGACAGGAAAGTTTGGACAGGAAGAACTCCTTTATAGTGGAATTTAGGCTTTGTAACTTTGCAAAGCTATTAAATGCACAAAAAACCTATAATAGCAGATGAAAGAAACTGAAAACCCAAAAAGTGTTACAGATATAAGCAAGCAAGCAAGTAGACTAATCAACTATAGTGTCTAGAAGGATATACTGAGAAAATAAGGAAGGAGGAAAAAAAACTATTAAGACATTGTCTTTACAAATGTTGGGTGTGTATTTAAGTCCAGTAAATAAATTGATTCACTGCACTTAAATACACACTGCAGTATGTGATTAATTGAATCAATTAATCACTTTCTGCAGCTAAATTATGTGGTAGTTTGCACTGTGCATAACAAAATGCTAGATTACTTCGCTGCTGTTAGCAGTGCTAGCACTAGCAGGCTTTTTTTCTTGTATCCATGCCCCTGTGTAGAATCTAGTTATGCATTGTTCAGGTGCAAGTGGTAATATGCCAGTTTACTCTGACACAGCCAACATACAACCATTCATTTTGACCAAACTGCTGCAGAAGCAGGGTCTATCAGTGGTCTGTATCCTGTTGTAAATCCTCAATGGACCAATCATCATACATTAGCAGAATGCTAGTGCTAGTGTGTCAAGTCTTGTTTTTTTTTTTTGTCTAGAAACTAGAAGCAGGTGTAAATAATTATTTTAGGCGTTTAACTCTATTAACTCCCAGTTAGTAAGGGCTGTCTTGCAATCAGTGTCTTCTTCCCCCTTGACTGCACTGCAACCAATTTCTATACAATGGGAATAGCAGGAAGTAAAATGGCTCTTAGATCAGCTCTGCTTTCACCTTGCTTGTTTACAACTTCCTAACACAGAGCAAGCTGCTGCTTTTTGCTGGGGCTAGTGGCAGGTGGCTGAGTAACATCTCACAATTGACAATTAACTGCCATTAACAATAATAAAATATGATACCAGCTAGTATTTCTGGTGCTGACTAGTGAAAGATATATCCCTAAAAAGCATTCCTTTTTTTTTTTTTTTTTTTTTTTTAAGTCTGTCTGCTTT
>VUQS01064192.1:10125-25076 GCA_015108495.1 Heterochromis multidens
AACACTGATAGACAAATGAGGTAAGTTTGCACCAAGTATTAATGGATTTTGGTTTTTTTTTAAATAATTGGATAACTTTAGTATTATAAGTTCAATACTTTTTTCCAATTAATGCAGCCACAGGTGATGTTATAGTCAAGGTTCACAAATATCTCCTAACTAGAAAAATCTCATGTTGCATATTGATGTTGAATGTTTAAAGATAATGAGTACAATGAACAACTACAAGCATACAGATATCCTATAAGCATGCAGACTAAACATATCATGGCAGTTATGATGAAAATGATGCATACAGTTCCATTCGGTACAGTATGTAAATGAAATTTAGATGTTTTTTGAGTAGTGTGCTGTCATCAGTTTTATTTGAAAAAGGTAAAAAAATGAAATAAAGCATAGTGCTGCAAGATGCTGCTTCAAGGTCAAGATGTTACCTTCAATTAAGTACGTACCCACTCAACAACAATTATTTTAATTTGTCGCACAAACAATAGTGAGTCACCACCTCCTTTGAAGGCCAGTTACCCAAACTGCAAGACTCTCATGAGTTGAATTATTGAGTTCATAACCTAAACTTAACAATCACAGTCAAAAGTAATTCAAAATAGATTTGTTTAAGACAATAACATGATCTCAAAGTGCTTAGTAGCCTATTATAACAAGCCAAAACAATGCCAGATGGATTTTTGGCAGTACTAAAGGTAGGTAGTGGTTTGTGCATTATTACAATTGACCTCATACTAGAAAAAGGAATACAGACTGTGCAAAATTTGTAAACCACCCCTCATTTCTTTATATTTTGATTCCAAGGAGCCAGACGTTCTTGTCATTTTTTAAAGTGGTCTTAAGCAGTAGTTCTCCAGGCTTTCTGAAGGTATTTCAAAGTTTTTCTTTGGACATTGGCTGCTTTTTCACTCATTTTCAGTCCAGTCCTTGTACCTGACCATTTTCAGAGGAATGTTTTTTTGTTTGTTAGGCCACTTAACACTGACCTATAAATCATTCAAGCATTAAAAAGGCACCTAACTCAAGGGATGAAGCAGTGCTGTGTCTACACATACCAGGCAACTTATTAAAAAGCCAATTTTAAATGGTATCTTTGGCAATTTGTTACTCGCAGCCTGTCACAGAAACACATAATTTTTTCCCATTTCTTTAGTTGAATCTATAAAAAATGCCAAAGATAACACAGTTTGACAGGAATAAAAGAGTATTTTTGCTCCAACAAGGTGATTCCCAAAGAGCTATCAGACAAAAATCTGACATATCTCAGCATGGTGTACTGTATTACCAATTAACTGTTAATGGGTAAATCAGTAGACATTTGTAATCAAATACCTATCTAATGCAGATGTCTTTTGTTGATTCACTAAGCCTAAATGTTAATACAGACAGAAATCACAGCGGCCTTTATCAGAATTATTAGGCTTGAGAGAACTGACAGGCTGAAAGAGCTGCCACTTATTTTAAAGCAATGTTGATAAAGTGAATGTGTCCCAAATTTGGTGTAGTCAGGCATCCACTTTAAAGGATGCCAAATTTATGTTTAATTACATAAAAACAAGAAAACAAAAGGTTTGGCACTCATAAGTTGTTTAGCTGTGTCCATATGGAGAACTTAAATAGGACACATTTAAAAAGGAAGTCTAAGAGTGCAACAGAATTTATTTTATGCCAGTTGGCTTTCCTGGTTAAATAAATATAACTTTGAATAAATATACCAGTCCTGTAGTCCACCATAATGCAAACACTACACATGCATTAAAGAGGTCAATAAACCAGCAGCACAGTAATGGCAATGCAATTCAGTGGAATCTGTGCAGCTGGAGCTAAACAACAAGGATGTTTTGCATGAGTTGGACCTGCTACATTCTACATCCTGCATGACATAGCATATTTGATAATGGTTACTGAAAGTATTTTTGCATTATAATTGCATAGTACTAACCCTGTGAGTGCCAATGCCAGGGCTGTAGTCCACATCGAAACGCTACACTTGCTTTTATAAGAAACTGGTCACTACACCAAAGTGTATAATTTTGGTTTATTTAAAAGGAAATTTGCCACATACATGTATTTTATATTGCACCATGAACAGTGCAAAGCTCATTTTTATTACTTGTTCCTTGTCCTTGGCTGCCAGTGTTGTGCAAGTTGATGTAATAAAAGAGTTAAATACCAGACAGTTACAGGGAATTAAAACAATTTGGCTCAATCAGACAGCTAGACAGCTGTATCACAAAAACAATCAATTTAAGAACCAATACAATACAGCAATAAACCATCTAAGGAATTCATTGTATCATTAAAAACACATGTTCATATAAATTTTTGGACTTGTCTCAGTGAAAAAAGTTCTGGATCACAACTGTGAGACTCTTTCTGTGTGTGCATGTCTTTGTTGGGCAGAGTCGCTGCCTCATGTTTAATTCCCTGCTAAAGTTGACAGAGCACTCTGGCAGACAATAGTAGGCCATGCTGTAAGCGTCAGTAACCAGGATGAAGTGTATTAGGGCTGAAGGCGCTTCTCCTCTGGTAGAACTTCAAAAACTTTTATTCCTCCAGAGAGGAGCAGAAATACACCCGGTAGAGAGAGAGAGAGAGAGAGAGAGAGAGAGAGACTCTTACACAAAGGAAACAAAGAGGAAACATGGAAATGCAGTGGAAACAGAAAAAGGAAGCCAAGAAAAAAGAGAACAAGAGGAGGGATGAGTGGAAGGGGGAAAAAAGAGCGACAACAAGAGATTACTTAAGGAAAGAGGAAGCAAAACCAAAGACTGAGACTTTGTCCATGTCAATACTAGACAGACAGAGAAGAAAAGAGAAAAGGAATGAGCCAGAGTTTGTGACCTGAACTTTAAAGGCCACTACTTTGATTCAAAGGTTTGGTTAATACCTTGATTTTTTTTTTTTTTTAGAGTCTTGTATTTCCAGTCCACTCTGTATCTGAACAATCATGCACCAAACCAGCATGCTTTAACAAGGTATTAACTACTCTAAATTGCTAAGTTGCATTAGCAAACTAATCACATAGCTAATTAGCACTATTACATAATAGCTATTTTTCAGTGTTATTATACATCCTGTGTTTACACCAATACAAACCTACTTCTATTTTCTTTTTTAAAACAAATGTATAGTTAAACTAATTCACCACATTGCTTTAATAGTGCCTCTTAAGTTAGCATTGAGTGCGACATAATCCTGCTGGTTTGTCTGTGTTTACATTCATGCACCAAGTTGCTATCACAAATTCGGACTCTTTGTCAGAACCTGATATCAAGAAGGCAACCTATAAGAATGGGATTTAAGCGAAATCAACAAAAAATGTTTAAAAAGGTTCTTGATAAAAAGAATAATAAGGAAATACACTTCAGGGGTGACTCAAACTCACACTTTTGCGTTCAACACTTTTCCTACACCTTCGGAAAAGAGCACTCCTGAGTTTATGAAGCTGACATTGCAGACAGAGTGGGGATAGCTGTAAGAGTCCAATGCATTAAACTCATTATGTACATGTAGACGTACAAAACCGTAAATACCTGTTTTTTTGTTTTTTTTTAACTGGCTCTGGAAATACTAGTCTGTGTAAATAGAGAAGACATCTGTTCATAACCATGTACTAACCATATTAGTCGTCGATAATTTTAAAAAAAGAACAAAGACAAATGCATTTAATTCCTTCTTTGCAATAAGCTGATCCATATTTCTCACTTTTTAAGGAATAGTCTGACCCAGTCTCTATTTTACATGGAAAGAACTTCATCATCTGTCCATTTATGGTTCAGTTTTTGTTGTTGTACTGCAACCAGTTTTGACCGGGGAGATGGTGTCAGGGTTTCATTTATCTGCTCCCAAAAACTTCTAATCAAATCTTAAGTAGATGGACAGTTTCAAAAGCATTAAAATACTGGTGCATGGGATACCGTGAGCTTTTAAAAGCTCAGCTTAAAGGTGTGCTATAAATAGACAGTACTAATAAAAGTCTGTAAAAAGGCAAAATGACAATTGACTAGTTTTGTGGACTCAACAAGGGAAACAGCACTGTGAAATATTGGAAAGACAGGCGCCTTAGGCAACGAATTAAAGGCCTGGACCCGGAAGCAGTATTGTCAGAGGTTGATACATCACATCTTAACAAGAGAATAATGATCACAGGGTGGGGAGGAAATGAGGAGGGTATAGGATACAGAGGATGACAAGGTAGAAACAATGGCAAAGAAAGAAGTTAAAGGGCATTAGAAACAAGCAAATAAATAAAAAAGAGAAGCTTTGGATAGGAACAAAACAAAACTTTGGCCTTTAAACAGATGAAATATTGATAGGTAATGTGTTTTTTGTTAAAAATAGTCAAATAAAGAAGCTAAGTAACTTAACCTGAAACAATAAGCGAGAACAGAGATGTTGACATGCTGTTTTAAGTTGTTCAGCTCCTTTTTGTCTGTGATCAGCTTCTTGTCGTTGCGTGTGACTGATGAGAGGTTCTTGCTGTCACTCTAACTGACTGTATATGTGTGTGTACAGAAAAAGTCAACAAATCAAAATATTTTCCTTTTACTGTCACAGCCGACGTCTGTCTATGTCTTTTCTGTCAGTCCGTCTGTTTGTCTGCCTGTGTTGCTTGTGTGTCTGTCTGTTTGTCAGTGTATGTTTGTTTAGTATCTTTCACAGTTCGTATGCTGCCAAGAGAAGACAAGAAATTTCCCTCTTATTTCAATTCCAACAGATGGCTGACAGCATTATGCTGAGCAACTTACTGTGGGGTTTACTGTCAAGCTCAAGTGTGCTGGACAGAGAGCAAGTGATCTGCGACTCTCTGCTTGCAGGATGGCCTGTAACAGAGCCATGGTGACAGAACAACAAAATACAAAGCACAGTGACTTTTTTTTTACCAATTCCTTTTGGCTCGAACTTTGTGTAAAAATCATTCACCATATAAGTAGGCTTTGAAACATAAAACAAAAGAGTAGCTTCCAATAATCCTGCACATGTAGACAACATTTTGAGTCTGCTTTTTGTTCCTTGCATAAGCTTGCATAATGCTGTCAAAATGAAGTCTAGAGAATACATATAGATTAGACTTGCAGCAAAACGTGACCCTGCATTTGGAGTTTGAACAGCCATTAAACCACTTTCGATGGGATTGCAACATGCTGATTAGGGACATAATGCGGCAGCATCAGAGCGCATGAACACACACACACACTCATATCCACACAGTGTGTTGACTGGGCTCATACTGTTCTGCCAATCTCACCGAGTGTCACAGGGACAGTCGGCACCTGCTAGCGTGAAGAGATGGTATCCAAATAACACAATTTCCCTGGCTGCACCCAAGTACTAGACAGAGAAAAACATTTAGTAAGAGACAGAAAGTCAGCATATATGTTCAAACAGTTTTTAAAGTCTCTGGTCTTAATGCTAAGGTTCTGAATTTAAGATTTTCAATAAATGAAACAGAGTTGAAGTAAATAAGATTCTGTTGTAGAAACTGAAACTTCAAGCTAAACAAAGGGAAAGAAACAAAAAAAGAATACAAGAATATTTGACATAATGAGCAGTGCGAGTCCATGCTACCTTTATTACCAATGGTATTAATGTTCCTTCTGAATGGAATAAAAAGACTCTCATAGCCACAAGCAGCTACTCAAACAAGAGCAGAGAAGAAAAACAATGGCTGGAACAGAGCCAAATAAATAAGGAAATAAGGAAAAATGAAAATGTGAAAATCCAATCACATTTTTTTATTGCTAATTAAATTCAGCTAACTGTTGGTATAGCAGTGAGATGTTTTAATGCTCACTTAATGTCACATCTGAGTGAACTCAGACTCTCACTACAAACTCTCATTATAAGGTTTCCAGTTTGTTTTCCGCTGCGTTGGGGGGTTTCATCTGTACTCAAGTTGTAGTTTTTATATCTTCCATAGCATTTGAAGCAATATTGGAGCTGGAATACAAAAAGGCAGCATTACACTGCCACATATTCATGTCAACAAAACTGACACTTACAGTTACATTACCTCAAGTGCTACCAAATAAATGAAGCAATTTGTGGAATTTGTTCGCATCTGCCTCAAAGGGCTTTCCTTTTCCAGATGTAATCAGTCTACTATTGCTGAGCTCATGGAAAGCACAATAAAACAAAATGTTGGCTGCTGAAATATATATATATATATATATATCGATTAGTTGTGTCAACCCAGAGGCAAAAAGAAGGAAATGAGCAATGCACAACAAAATTTGTGTACATACACCAAATTGCCAAAGCCAGACAGCAAAGAGAGAGGCTGGAAGTGCAAAGAGTTTGCAATGGAAGCAAACTGTGAATGGAAAGATGAAAAAGAGAAAAGACTTATGACAAAAACAATATGGTAACTTAAAAATAAATGAAGAACAGTTGGAGGAAAAGAGTAAAAGATTTACAGTAAAAGAAAGGGAGAAAAGTAACAAATATCACAGCATGTCACATATATGATATTTACAAGTAATTACACACTAATGCAATAAAAATCATTTCTTTTAATGATACATTAGCAACACTACCACAGCAATACTATTTGCAGTCATGCAAGTGAATTATTTAAATTTAGCAAAGGCGATAAAGCAAGAGAGATTTAAATTAGTGGACACTAAGATATACAATGAGGAAAGTTAAGTCAGCAGAGGACAATTTAGCTGCATATCCAATATATTCATTCCACATAGGACAACCAGCAAATCACTCACTGAGTTTGTTTTGTCAAATCTTCCAAGGTCTAGTTGCATTTAAGGCCTTTTAATAAAACGAATCCCTTTAAGCTCTTGTCTGTTGCTTTTTTAATAGGAAAACAGCTCTAGGCTGGCTGGCTGTGAGAAAACTTACAATTGAATTCAAGGTTTACTTGGTATCAGAATGAAAATCTTATCAGGGCTCCTTCAGTGAGTATGAGAATGACAAATGTAAATGAAGTCGAGGTTCTCTATCTGCTCTTACATTCTTAAAAAGTAGCTGAGAGGGCAGAGGAAACCCTTTATCTTGTCATTGTGGTGCGAAGTAAGTACACAGGATGAACAGGTGTGGCAGTTCAGCCGCCAGGTGGTTGACAGATAGATGCACATATCTATTAACTAAAGACCTCAAGGCAATTATTGCCATAGACTGTATCTCAGTGTAACACATGCACTTACCGACTGGTTTGTGGGCTCCTGTTGCCGTCTAGTCATTTTGGAGCCACAAGTGACCATTTTGGGACAAGAAAGTACGGTTAGGCCTCAGTCACACAGGCCTATAGACCAGTCAGCAAACTCCAGCAATCACTGGTCACTAGGGTAAAATGTGTATTCCCTGACTGATTGGAAAGTCGTCACTGAAGGTTGCTGGCAGTCCCAAAGTGAAATTGGTTGCAAGAATGTACAGCCTCCTTGCAATTGCTTTGCTCGCCAGCAGTATTGCACTTTTTCAAGTTTCACTATCACTCTGTCTGTTTGCAGACAAGTTCATGCATCTTCCATGCAAAATACATGCAGCCACAGCAATTTGCTGAGAACCAAGGCAGTCACAAGGAAGTTTTTGGTGAAGCACACTCTTTGCAACCAATTTAACCTAGTGACAGCCAGCAACCTTAAGCAACTACTCAAACTGGTTTGGGAATACACATTTTTCCCTAGAGACTGGTGGTTGCCAGGTATGCCAGTATGTCAGATAACTGCCAATTAGCTCAAAATAAATAAACTACTAGAATTTGAAAGACACTATAAAGACAGGAAGTAAAAGCACAGGGGTCACAAAAGGAAAAACATTACCAAAATAAAACAGGAAGTACAAAACACAAGGACAACAGCACACAACACAAGATACAGGGAGGAAATACAGGGCAAAATCCGGGACACCAGGAAATGAGAACATTAGAAATACAAGAGTCTATGACAAAATCAAAACAGGAACCTAGGACCACAGCAGAGGTACTGAAAAGCACCTACAGTAGACAAACTGTTGATTACAGTAAGTGCAATCAAAACCCATGTGGATAGAAAGCCAGTAAGAATCCTTCATGACAGCAACTGTTTACCAAGTTTAAAAATGTAGAAACAATTTTTTTTTTCAAAAGCTTCTATCCACCTCTGGAACTGTTTACACAATCAGTGGGATTGTTGAACTGATATGAATTGTAAAAAAAAAAAAGCTAAAACAAAAACTACCTGCATGCAGGTAGTTGTGTGTTTATACACCACTACTGTGTTTAAACATGAACAATTATTAAACTCTGGCTCTCTCTCCTATAGTTTGCCTTTTGTCCTGTCTCTCTCTCTCTTCTCTTTCCCCTCACCTCCAACCGGTCACAGCAGATGGCTCCCGCTCCCTGAGCCTGGTTCTGCTAAAAGGTTTCTTCCTGTTAAAAGGGAGTTTTTCCTTCCCACTGTCACTAAGTGCTTGCTTACAGGCGGTTGTGTGACTATTGGGGTTTCTTTCTAAAATTGTTGGGGTTTGACCTTACAATATAAAGCTCCTTGAGGTGACAGTTGTTGTGAATTGGTGCTATATAAATTGAATTGAATTGAATTGAATTGCATACCACTACTTGCCACACATTTTCAAAAGTGGGAGAATTTTGCAAACCTAGCTACAAGCTATCTTTCTAGTAGTGATCCCTGCAGGCATCAGCATGTCTAAAGGGGGAGGGGGGATTAAGTCCCGCTGCCTAATTGGGTTTAAACTTATTAAGACTAGTTTGAAGTTGCTGGAGCTGTCCTGACAGAGTTTATTATTGTTCGTGATTGTTTCTGTTTTATTACTAGCATTACCAAACACCTTTATACCTATTTAGTCTAAAGCTGAAATGAAAAACATCATTGGTGAGCTGAACAATGTGCTAATATAGCCACAACCACTCTTGTGTCTTTGTTCTACACCAAAATATGGAGCCTAGCTCCTTATTAGATGTGACAAGTGGGCTGCATGCTGGAAGATAACAGGAGCCTGAGATTTGTATGTGAGGAGAGGAGCTGCAAATCTTGCATTAAAAAGTTAATGGTCATAGCTGTGTATTGAAAAAAATATTAATCTGATGTTTTTTTCTTTATTTTTCTTCATTTTGTTTTTTTTTTATTAACATTAGAAAGACAGATCTAGAAAGAAATACATACTCGAACAGGAACATTATACTCCTCTTGTTAAGCTTGACCATTTATTTCCTGTCCTTCTTTAAGCCTTGATGAACAATTTCCTTTTCTCTTCCTGGGCAGGTGTGTGCTGCCAGATTTAAAAAAAAAAAACATGCTGGCTGATAATACAATACATATTCAGTGCATCACACAATGGAGCATAGTCAGTGTGCATGTGTGAGTATCTGTGTAAATGTAGATGAGCTGGTGTATTCGCATGTTGCCATTCATATGTGAGGGAGTGAATAATGAGGCATGCCCCGTGGTTAACATGGAGTAAGTAGATGTTAACTATGACAGATTGTGCTGCCACTAGTGACCATGGCTGATCAGTTAGATAGCCTTCACCTCCCTTCTCCTCCATTATTTCACAGTCACATAACTGTACAGGTGGCAATAAATCTCACATCTCATTTAATGTGGTTGATTTCACCTTTAATGTCATAGCAGCTTCAGTTTCTCTTAGTCAGATACTTTTTTTTGTTTTTTCTGGAAGAAATCCAGCTAAAAATGAGTGAGCTTGTAGATGTCAATGCTCAATATTTTGCTCAACAGAAGCCACACATGAACATGCACTAGTTGTGTTCCAAAATGAGATGTTAAACATTTAAAAGTGGTACCTGCCTTACAGCTAATTGTGCGTATTATTGTATTACCCCTATTCAGAGTCCCTATTCAGCACTTTAACAGTGCTGCAGAAGTTTCTGCTTTTCCATTATTTTATTTGTCCCCCAATTTAATAAATTGTATTTTTTATGGGTTTTTTAAAATTTTTTATTAAGTCTCAAAATATCTTGTTTCAGGCCAGAAAGATGAGTTATATCAATCGTGCTATAAATAATTTAAACTCCATATTTGAATTTTTTTCTGAAAGGAATTCACAAAATAATTTTGGTAAAGAGTTTAAGAAAAAAATGACATCACCTGAACAACTACCATATTTTTATAGCTTGTAAAATGGCAGGAAACATCCCACAAGCTGTGAGTTTGCCCAGCTACTTGTCAGAAGTGACATATACAGTAGATGCCTATAGGAAGGAAACCACTGTCACTCATTTATTGCAGGGCATACATGGAATGACATCTATCACAAGGAAATGTCTACTTGGCCATGACAGACTTCTATGATGGAAAAATTGTGGGTCGAAATTTAGAGGCAAAAAAAATCTTCTCTGTTTTCAATGTTACATTTTAAGAGCCTATTCAAAATTTATTCACTCCAAGGTTACGTTTGTCCATTTTGTTAACAAGAAGCATTGGCGAGTAATGGACACATTTATTACACATTCTTGCGAGTAGCTGGCATGGAATCAAACACATACCACTATTAGCTCCTACCAGGGCTCTTCATTCTAAGCGAATTCGCTACATTAAAATTTCAGACTTATATAACCTGCCTCTGTCAGTCTAGTGAACTAATTCCTACACTCACTATGCAGGCCTGACATACTGCCCTGGAACAGGCTTGCACGCAGCTCGCAGCTGCCAACACTGCTTAAATGTTGTCACCTGAGTCTAGCTGCAATGCTGCTGATCCAATGATCTGCAGAGCACTGATCGGCACGCTCAAGTCTTGGGCACAAAGCTCCATTTCAATCATTAGCGCATAAATTATTAAAGGAGCGATTAAATAAATTAGCAAATGTGTAAAACAGTGATTCCAGCTAATGGAAGCAGATTCTGTACGATTTTTTTTTTTTTGCTTGTTTTGTTTTGTTTTGGTTGTTATGTGTTACAGTGTGTTAGAGAAGATTCAGATGCTTGGTTTATTTCCATCTAAGAGTAATGGTATTCAATAAATTGTGAGAATATAAACAACATTTCTCATTATGTGAAATTTATATTCTTAACAAACAAGTGATAAACAGGTAAGTCAACAATAATGCACAAGTGCTGCTGTCTCAAAGAACATTAACAACAACAAAAAAATGCTATCTAAAATGAGCATTGCCTTGAAAAACAAAGCCATGGGTATTATAAGAGATAGCAACAGAGAAACACTTACCCTCTTCAAAACACTTCAAATCTGACAGCTTTGTTAAATATTAACAACAGCGGGGAGAATGAAGAATGGACAGGGGAGAACACGCGGGTGAACGGGTGAAAATAATTGGTCGTAAAGTTGTCGGTTTTAGGTTGTGGTAAGGGAGCAGGAAAAAAGCACAGAAGAGAAAACAGAGTGCAAGAAAGACAGGAAGAAGAGGAGGAAATTGTTAGAGGGGAATCTGATAAATAGGTGACAAAGCAAGTGTTTGTGTTTTCAATTATCTCCTTAGTCACAGCATGTTCATCAAACATACATCAACTCCTGTACATCAAAGAACATTAGGTTGTTAATGCTCTAAAAAAGGAAAAAATAAATACACTATGTTTCTGTCTCATGAAAACAAAGACAGTATTGCCCCAGTTTGACATGACACAGCTGACAACACAGCTCAGATAGCAGTCTGCTGATCCTACTAAAATCTTGCTGCTTGTCTAGGATTCCACTTGATGCTCAGTCATGCCATATTGTCTTTCAAGAAAAGTCTGAATGAGGCTCAGTTGAAGCTACTCATTACAATACATTATTATGTAAAGATATGTTAATTCCTAACAAGGTGTTTTGTAATCTGGAATGTAGGAAACACCTGAGAATTTTGGCAGTAAAGGACTAAACTAAAGGTCCACAACCTTGAAACCGCAAGCTTTTTTAGAAGTTGCTGCATATTTAAGTTTCAAGTCACCAAAACTGGCATCTAAAGTGTATAGGTATATCCTTTTATCTCTATGCCACAATTTTCTGACTTATATCCTTGTGTATTACTTCATAAAAATTACCTTTCTGTGACCTTAAAATTATTAGAATTAATTTAAAATGTAAAACTATTCAGATGAAATCACCCAGAAAACTTGATTCTTGCATAAACATGGATTGTGTCAGACGAGGTATTAATTAAAGATGCTCAAGCTGATTTCAGCTTCTTTGTGTTTTTATTTGTTCCTTCAATAATGGAAAATTCCCAAACCTAAAATTCATCCTGCCTTTGTTGTAGTATATCAATTCCATGTTCTTAGTTCTTGTCCATGGATGCCTTGTTCCAGTAGCCCATTTGTCATCAGTATGTCCTGGTTTCTCAACACATGGCACAGACCTTATTAAGCCGGGTGACGTCTAAGCCGGTATGGGTTTAGTTATTTGAGGCTTCGGTAGCATTGAGGGTCTAGCCTGGAGACCCTTGCTATGCATGCCCTGACTGGAATTTGAACCCCAACCTATTGCCAACCTATCCAGCAGATTATCAGAATGGGGAAAAAAGGTTTAAGTGACTTTGAATGTAGCATGATTGTTGGTATTTCAGAAAGTGTTGATCTACTGGGATTTTCCCACACAACCATCTCTAGGGTTTACAGAGAATGGTCCAAAAAAGAGAAAATATCCAGTGAGCGGCAGTTCTCTGGGTGAAAATGCCTTGCTAATGCCAGAGGTCAGAGGAGAATGGCCAGACTGCTTCAAGTTGATAGGAAGGCAACAGTAACTCAAATAACCACTTGTTACACCTAAGGTATGTAGAAGAGCATCTCTGAACGCACAACATGTCAAACCTTGAAGCAGATGGGCTACAGCAGCAGAAACCACACTGGGTGCCCTACCATCAGCTAAGAACAGGAAATTGAGGCTACACTTCACACGGGCTCACCAGAATTGGACAATCAAAGATTGGAAAATGTTGCCTGGTGTGAGGACTCTGCATTCTGAATGTAGGGTCAGGAACAACATGAGTAAACAACATGAAATAATGGATCTATCCTGCCTTGTATCAACAGTTCAGGCTGGTGGCAGTAGTATAATGGTTGAGGGATAATTTCTTGCCACACTTTGGGTCCCTTAGTACCAACTGAGCATTGTTTAAATGCCACAGCCTACCTGAATTATGCCCATCCCTATCTTCTGATGGCTGCTTCCAGCATGATAACTGGTTTCTTGAACATGACAGGGAGTTCACTGTGCTCAAATGGCCTCCACCAGATCTCAATCCAGTAGAGCACCTCTGGGATGTGGTGTGATGAGAGATTCACATCATGGATGTGCAGCCAAAAAATCTGCAGCAACTCTGTGATGCTTTCATGTCATTATGGACCAAAATCTCTCAGGAATGTTTCCAGCATCTTGCTGAATCCATGCAATGAAGAATTGAGGCAGATCTGAAGGCCAAAGGGGGTCCAAACTAGTAATAGCAAGGTGTACCTAATAAAGGGACCAGTGAGTGTATATACAAGGAAGATCTCTATTTGTTTTGTCTATTGGTCTGTTTTTTATGTCAACTGTGTTTTTGTGGGTGGGCTCTTTAGGAGTGACTGTTGGACAGCTCCAGGTTAGCTCCATCTCCAGCCAAAATAACCAGTAACAGTCCTTTCAACTAACACTCCACCAGCAGAAGCAAATATGTGCAATTCCCAGAATATCTAACTATTAATTTAACTCAAACCTCTTTATTTACCACACGGGTCAAAATCAGTAACTTTCAAGCTGGCAATACTAGTACAATCTTTTCCAAAAGTAGCTGGTAAAGTTTATGAATTTACAAAAGTTAAACTATTTCGAGCCTCCAGTGATCCAGTTTTAACTTTTCCGGAACAAAACTTTGTTGCTGGGCAATATTTAGCCAACTACACGAAAAGGAGAGTGAGTGGTGAAAAAAAAAGACATGGAGAGAGGAAGAGAGAGAGAGAGAGATGGTGGAATCAGTTTGATGCCAAGAGCTGTGCGCTGACCCTGATTAAATGCCTCCCCTAACTCACTGGGACCACTGATAAGACTAATGCACTCTGGGCAGTGTGCGTGTTGTGTGTGCGTGCATGTTCAAGAGCCAGAACAGGCGATAAGGTGTGTCTACACATGTGCATGCAGAAGAGTGTGTGTGACTATGATCGTGTGTGTCCCAACACCAATTCTCCTGTGTAAACATGCTGACCTGGCACAACACCAGTAGACACTTTGAAGTTGGCAATAGGCACTGTAATCTCCCTCCTTCTCTCTCTTACAGAGCCAGAGGGAAGACTTAACACTGGAAACCTTCTGTGGCTTAGCATGTGGCCACGAACACACAGACTCCCACACATGCATACACAAAAATACTCTTCTAGTGTTATAGATAGTTGTATATTCTGTCCCCAACACACAGAAAACAACAAATGAATCACAAACAAATGCATAAAAACACAAAATCTCACTCACACCCTGTGATTTTGTTTTATTTATGCCAGTTACTGTGGAAGCTTTTGCAGGCAGTTATGGATGATGTGTGTGTGTTTGTGTGTGTGTGTGTGTGTTTAGCTAAAAATGCCTACCACTCTGGAGTGTATCACACTATAGCCCCAGAGCATCTTCAGATCTTAAATGAGAAATGCTAACTTTCCAGCACAATCATCTGTGACTGTCCAAATGCAGCAAATTCTCTGAGAAAGTAAGACCTTGTAGATAATAGGTAATATATATAAAGCCTTGTAATTGTGTTATTTGCCTTGTAACAAATAACACATCTTATACAGCAAGTAATAATGATACATGAATACATACCCATCACTCTATAGGAGCGCTAAAAGAGCATTTGAGGCACAGCAGAGGGTTATGTTTGGAAGGGAATGCACAGCTGTTGAATTATTTATCTCTATCTATTAAAGATTTTCTGGATGCCTGGGTAAAAGGAAGTATTTCTTATGCCTATGGACAATATTTAAAGGATCACTGTTTAACCGTCCACAAATTTTCTGTTACTGTCACCACTCTTATAGTTATTTTCAACTGCAGTAGGCAGATATTCTCAG